>JAOWBW010001861.1:0-176336 GCA_026119855.1 Campanula takesimana | reverse complement strand
TCCTATCACTCTCTCAAATCTTCCTGAATGGAATTGTTCTTTTGTCATCTTGTCTCTAAATCTTTCAGGAATGCCTCTATGTCCCTTCTTCATGTGTGTATGCGCTATGATCCAATATGCACAGTCTGTATTCTAGACTCTTGTGTCCAAAAAGAGCTGCATCATGGGGGATTATTGTCAAAGCATCTTTTTCCCATCTCTAATTCTATCCTCAACAGCTTTCTCCACCTTCCTCCTGCCTTCCACAAAAATTCAGATCAAAACTTGATAACCTACCCTCAAACTTTGATCCTTTCAAATTCACCCTCAATATCACATCACCTATACTGACTTTAATCAGTTCTCTGCAACCCTCATCAAACAACTCAAATCTTCCATTCTAAAAAAAGCTTGATAATGTATCTGAGTTCATCCTTCAAAGAGGTGAGAATCCAATTAATCCTTCTCCTGAACAGCCAACCCCAACTGCTTTCCCTCCCAGCAGACAACCCATTCCTCTAAGACCTTCATAATCTTCTATCTTCTCCTACTTCCAAGCCCCTTCTGCTGATCAGCCTTCCAAGTTCACCAAAAAGAGACCTGCCCCTCTTACAAGGAATACCAATAGGGGTTTCACCATCTGATGAGAACATGACTACGCAGCAACTGCAAGCTTGGATTGGTCCAAGGCTTCTTACAATCAACCAGTCCTCACCAAAGATCAGTTGACAGCCAGACAAGATCAACACTTCCAGTATAATTACATGATGGGTCTTGATGGAACAATGAGTGATTCTACAGAAGGAATGAGCCAGTGAGAAGAGCTGCCCTTCTACAAGAAAAGAAAGCTGTAGAGAAAAGTCAGAATGCCTAGTATAGGTTATTTGGTTTGTTTTCCTTATTTTGAACAGCTGTTCAGAACAATCTTCTCTTTTTTCAATTATTTCCTTTAAATCCATTTCAGTTTGTATTAACATTTTGCTTTCCAAGCAATACTATCAAGAAGAAATTTCTTCATTGGTTTTCTATTCCCTTAGCACTTATACTTGCAGGTACATAATCAAAAAACTTTATTTATTTACCAAAAAAGGGGAAATTGTTAGCACCTTACTATGATTAACATTGTCAGTACCTCACTATGTTTAACTCACAATTAATCATAGTAAAATATGTTTTGATAAATAAATAATCAAACCTAATTGATTATATGATGTATACAAAAGACCTGAGCACAGGCAGCCCTTCACAAAGCCCAACAGCTAAGCTGCCCCTGTTTTCCACTCAAGTCAACAGTCTAGTTATTACATGATCTATCTATCATGTATACGTCCAACAAACTGAAGAAATACCTATTAAAAACTTCCTCTACCTTAAATGAATTATCAAGATGATATATACAAACAATCTTCAACAGCTAAGGCCCTACAAGCCCACAGCTAAGCTCCACTCTTTCAACAGCTAAGACTGATCTTCTTCAACAGCTATCTCCACATCATCAGATCCTTGAAGAATGATTATTCCAATATAACCAGTCATTGGAATAAATCATATTGAAGCCTGTTCAAGTGTGAATACACCTTCTCTACCCTGACAACCTGTACACAAAGAATCAACAAACATTTAGTCAAAGTCAAAGGGAACCATTACTTCTCTGTACCTTTGTTCCCCAAACGGCTACTTCTGTACTCTTGTCCCCCAACGGCTCTATCTCCTCCTTATATAAAGGAGTATACTGGCATGTTGTCAAGTGACCTTTTTTTGAGACCCTCTAACCTTTTTTACAATCTTGCAAATCATTTGTTGTTTTACTGCATTTCTCACTCTGCAGTCTTAAATATTTGCATAGACACCTGCAAATATTGTGCCATTTTGCACCCAGTTACAACCCTCTCTCAGGCCATCTTAAAGCCTAGCTATTTTGTAAACACACTTGTGATTATTTTTCTTTTTCTTTTTCTCGCTTGGAAGGAAGCAACCTTAATTGAAGTATCAATTAAGTAGAGGGCGTTCAAAGGAACTTGCCTTATCAATTCTTGTAACTCTTATTGAAGAGAATATTATAGTGGATTGATCTCATTGTTCCAACAGTGGGGGGTGGATGTAAGAGAAGGGTTTTGCCTCTGAACCACTAAAAATACTGTGTACACTCTTGTCTCTACACTAACACACACATACACCCGTCCTTTTATTTATTCTTTCATTTATATTCCGCTGCCACATTTCTTTTATTTACTTATTCTCAACAGCTAACCTCAAACAGTTAGCTGTTCAAGTTTTAATTAATCTGTTCATTTAGTTAAACAGGGCCTTTCCCTTATTCTTTCTCATTCAAAACAAAAAATAAGGAAAAAGAATATGACAAAGGCAATAACTGAATTCTTGCAAAAGACGATAAATAAATAGTGTTAGTACTCCTATTTCAAGAGGTGTGGGATGGAAGGAAGGAGAGGAGGGAGGAGGGAACAAGAAAAAGAAAAAGAAAAAGAAGGAAAAATAATATCTGAACCATATTTTTCTGTAAAAATGACAAGACTTTAATATTTTATACTCCATTCATTTCAAAAAAATAATCTCATTTTTCATCATTTTAAGATTATGATCAACTCAATTTAATTTTGATCATAATCTTATGAAAACATAAAAATCTTTATGCAATATCATTTTTTGGTAATATTATATTAGTGAATCATTAACAATTTTCAAACTTGCATCGGTGAATCATAACAGTTTTAAAATTGCACCAAAATAGATAGATTTTTAGTAATAAGGGTGAAATTGGAATATTGATGGGTGTAGATAGTAAATTAGATGTGTTATTACATTAGATAGTGGGTGAGCCGATTAAAGTGGGCTTACTTACTAATTGGTGGGTGAGTATATCCCCACTCTATCATATGTTTTGAGTGTGTCAAATCTATAACCTATATATTTTCCCTATTTGTCATTGGCCATAATTTATTTTATGAAATGATCTCATGATTTGATGGGCTAATTTGATATATTTTTCTTTCTTTGCCGAATATATATAAATGTCCAATTAACAAATTTAACCATGTCTAAATGCCAATAAGACCTAAAACTACTACATCGTTCGATTAGCTATTTTGCAGCGATCGTTTCTAGTTAGGCTAAGATTCAATTGCATGTAAAGAATTATTAGTGTTAGAGAATTCATTTAAATTGATAATTACCCAAATAAGGCACCGTATCTCAAATCACGACTGATCATTGTGGCATCACAGCTCGTAACTAATCACATTATGAACACCGCTGATCCTGATCGAATATTTGAGTCTTTATGTTTTAGTGCTTCTTAGGGCAGGTTTGGTAACCCAATTAAGCTCTAATTTGGAATACTTTAAGAGATTAAAAAATTAAGCTTGTTTGGTAAGGAAAATTTTAATCACTTAAATTGTTAAGATTATCTTAAAATAAGCTATTAATTTTAAGCTAGTATGGCAAGTCTTAACAAGGTAAGAGGAGGTAAGATAGAAAAAGGAAATGGGTTCAAAACCACTCATCAACATTTTTATTTGTTTATTTAATGTTACTTTCTTTTGTTGAAATATTTTATTTTTTCATACAAATTAAATATGATAAAATTAAAATGAAATTATTTTATATTATAAATTTTGATAATATTTTAATTGCGTATCATAATTAAATTTTATCATTTTTTTTTTGTCAAATTTTAGTAAAATTGATCAAAATAGTGAAGATGAATTATTAATGTGAGACAAATGAAAGTACCAATAAAAAAACTGTTTAAATATTATTATTATTAGTTTAAATAAAATATAATTTGACAAATAATATTTTTAAATTATAATTATTTATTTTAAGAAATATGACTATTTTTATTTGAGGATAAACAATATGAATAATCAAGTGAATGAGATGAGACTAATTTTTGAGTGTTTATTTACGATTTTGATTAAATTCAGATGTATGTAGTTTGTGAATACCAAACAAATTGAAGTCTTAAAAAATTCAGCAACTTAATGATTTCGGCTCTACATTTTCAGAGCTTAATTTTCAGTTTTACCAAACAGGCGCTTACCAATTCAATTACTTTTTGTCTTCTTTGGTTAAGTTTTTGACTTATTCAGTTAGTTTTAAACTTAACTGATTAATGAAACTGACTGTTAGGGCAATATAGGCATTTTTATTGTGAGCCTCCTACGAAACTCATCCCTTTGGACTAACTCAATTTTCAAGTATAATTACAAGCAAGGTTCTAAAAAACGCTAGGTGGTCGCTAGGCGCCGTAGGGGTCTCTAGCGCCTAGGCGGGATCTAGGTGGGGCCGAGAATTCAGAAATAACTATAATATCCTAGACGGGACCTAAGCGTTTCATGAACGCCTAGCGCCTAGGCGGCTTAGATGGGAGTCTTTAGAACACTGATGACAAAGTCCCGTCCTTTTGTTTTACACTGGGGATACGTAGCCATGTGGCAAACGGGGGTCAATTGACCCCCACCCCCGATTATTCAGTATATTTGTTTGAGGCCTTAAGTTTAAACAATATCATGTACTTTGTATTTTTGACCCCCCTAGGTTTCAAGAAATTATTATTTGCCCCCTCGTAGTTGGGAAAAAAAAACGTACAATACTTTCAATTAAATCCAATTTCGAAACAACTGAAATAGAAGGGTTATATTATTATCGAAATCATGTACAAGGGAAGAGTATGAAAATAAAGTTTCCAACTCCTAATCAAAATTGACTGTTCTATTCACACTAAAATATCAACTTTCCTAATAAAATAATGAAACCCTCAAATATATATATATATATATATATAAAACTAAAGTTAATTAACCTATTAGGACTACAAATACCACACCCTAAACTGATTCGAAAAAAAAGTTCGGCCGCTGCACTCCGCCTCCTGCCATTGTCCTTCTATTTTACCACCCTATTGCAACTTTAATTGCTGAAGACTTCTCTTCAATGTTTTCTGAATTTTGATAGTAAGTTAAATTAATTGAATCATAATATCTCTCAATTTAAAAAATTATACTCCTTCCGTCCCAAAATGATCTTCTCATTTGACTATTCAAACTTTTTAAGGATGTGAACACTTGCTTCACTAGTCATGTTTTGTTTATGCACCTTTAAACCTAAATTGTAGAAATGAGAAGAACTTTTTGGGACATTAAAAGATGGCAAATGAGAAGATTATCTAAGACGGATGGAATATATTGTCTGATTGTCAAATTTGTTTGTCAATTGCTTTTGTTTATGTTTTAATTTCACTATCAGAATTTTAATTTGATGTTACTAAATATTAAATTCCATCCGTTAAAAACCCTTTCTCATGACATTGACTCTCAATTGTATGGACTTAGACAACATTCAAAGAGCAAATTGACTGAAGGGACCATGTCAACCAAATATGTTGCTTTTTGCTTATGTTGTTATGTTTAAGTCTGATCATTGAGGGCGAGAGGGTAGTGATTCCTTTGTGACTTTGAGATTTAAAATTTGAAAGAAGGTCATAAATCTCCGTTACGTTGTCTGATAATTTATTGAAAATGGTTTTATCATGAAGTATTTTTAGGGAATGAAGTCTAGGAATTGTATATGTAAGTGGGTGAATTATGAACAAAGTTGTTTATATTTACTGATTGAATTTAGTATTTATATAATTTATTTTTATTTTAGTTAATATCTTGACCCCCATGTAAGCATACAATTGCATGAAATCTCTACGGTATTGCTTTCAACAATTCTTAAGCTAGGTATAACTACTATTAGTTTCTTATTGAGATGACTTCAAACCAACTATCTAATATTTCAAATATAAGATTAATCTATTTGTTTTGCATTGTAAATAGCACCTAAGCAAGCAAGACCAATCATAAAACTAAGCAAAGTTGGTGTCTAACAACATTCCTTATCACCAATTGGTTATATGGTGGATCTTCTATTATAATCCATTTGCCCTAAAATGATCTTCACACTTATTTTTGCTCTTACTAAGAAAGAACTTTGAGCAATAATTTGAAGTTGATTTAATTACCTCAATTAAAATCTAAACTTGTAATTGATATTATTGTTAAAAGTTTGTCTATAACAAGTTTTAGATTTTTATTAGTATAACTAAATCAACCTCAAAGTATTGCTTGAAATTCCTTGGTAGTAACAGCAAAAAAAAATGTGAAAATCAGTTTAAGACGGGGAAATGGTCTATTACCAGCATAGTCCAACTCATGCTCATACTTACTTAGGCCCTTTTCTACATCTTACTCAATTCTAATTCTAGATGGTATCAGAGCGGATCGATCTCCAGACTCCGTCATACCACTCTCTTGTTGCTTTTACATGAGTACTCTCTTCTACAAAGCCCACTATCACCTACTCCCTCCGTTTCATGAGAACTGAGACTAAAGGAAATGGCACAAGAACTAAGGAATACTAATAAAATAAGGAAAATGTGTGGTAGAAAATGAAGAGAGAGAATTAGTGAGGTAAATAGTAGTGTTGGTTGAATAAAATGAGTGGTGGAAAATGAAGAGAGAGAATGAGTGGTGGGGTTGGGTGAATATAAAAGATTAAAAAGTTTGCCATTTTGGGCAGTCTCAATTGAGGTCAAACGGACGAAAAGAGAAATAAGTCTCAATTCACATGAAACGGAGGGAGTATATTTTATAAGGTTCACGTACTTAACCATCAACCTTTGTATCTAGACGTGAGGGCTACTATCCTTATCACCATTGATTTTATGATTTTTGTTAATTTTATTCAAAAATTAAAAGTAAAAATTGTGTTGCTTTAGTTTTTCCTTTTTTCCCATAAAAAGCTTATAATTTTATTTTTGATGATGGTTACTATTTTGTAGAAGCAATTTGGCCGAATTCAAATCACCAGAACTGCAGACAAGCCATGGGGTCTGCCATGTTTGAAGATGCTGTTGAATTGGTGATGAAGATTAGGGTAAGAAAATCATGAGATAGCGGAAATTAGATTTTTATTTTATTTTATTTTCGTTCTAAAATGAAGAAGAGCCTTGACGCATCTGTTAAAGTATTGCTGTGTGACCTAAAGTTTTACGTATTAAAATCCTCTTCGTCCTAATAAAATGAATGTTCAAATTTTATCAAAATTTACTCTTCATTAAAAGCAAATTTTAAGAAAATTTGGACATTCATTTTATATTTTATGATGAAAGTAGTACCAAGTAACACAAGTCCTCACTGATAACAAGCATCAACCGATCAAATAATAATTTAAATTTATCTTTGTCTAAAAATATGTATCAAATTTATTTTTTTTGTTTTCTAAGAGATGTTCTTTAAATATTAATTTAACTACTTTGTATACCATAATAGTATAATTTTAATAGTATACCATAAAATTGGTTTATTTGTTGACGTTTTGTTTCACTTTTACTAAATAGTACTCTCTTCGTCCTAATTGCTTGACCATTTCTGAGATTTTTTTATTTTAAAAATATATTATTTTTTTTTGGTAAAAACATGTCCTTAAATGCTTTTTACCGATCTTGTTTTCACTAGCCACTCTATATTTACAAAATTAAGTAAGTAAATAACAAATATATAAGTATATTTTTATCATTTAATCTAATCGCGTAACAATTTATTCGCTTGCACTTGCAGAGAAGATTTGGAGAAAAGGGCCCTGAGTACTACCAACGTTGTCTTGCTGAGATTAGACTGGGACGTAAATCCGTTGCACAGGTACACCATGAGGTAATGTCTTGTTCTTATTACTGTATTTATTTTATTTTATTTTTTGCCCTAATATTATATGGGAAAGTTTTGAGATTTTTAAATGGCACGTAATTAAAGAGGTAATGTAAGATTGATTTTCAGAATAATTAAGACATCATTCTTTTGGGCTGATTTTATAAGGGCCCTTCAACCTAAGTGTATTGCCGTGAAAGGATTGGACATTTTCATATTTCGCAGACACTCCTAAACATTTCAAGGACGTTTATACCCCTGACCAAATACTAGCCGCTCTATAACTTACGTATAAGACTACTTTTTCTTCACTTTGATTCAGTTTTTTTTTTTTTTTAGTGTTGACTCTCATATTCGGTCAAACAACAGCCTGCTCTTATAGATGATGTATAAGACTACTTCGCCTCTCATACATTAAGTATAAGATTTGTTTTTTTCACATAAAAAATCCAACTTTTTTAAAACTTTCTCAATATTGACTCTCGTATTCAGTCAAACACAAATCCGTTTATAGATTAGGTATAAGACTACTTCGCCTTTTATACATGAAGTATACGATTTATTTCAAAAATTTGAAAAAAATACAGAATAATAATAATAATAATTTATATTATATTAATATTGGAGATCATGTTCGGTTAAATACCATTCAACACTTATAATTAAAGTACAAGACTACTTTTCCTCTTAAGAGTGTTTTTTTCTTTCACATTTAAAAAACCAAAAAAAAATGTTATATGTTATAAAAATGACTCTCATAGTTTATCTGTCTGACTCCATTAAGTATGATAGCTCAACTATAAAGTGCATTTTTCACATTGAAAAACTAAAATAACTCAAATTTTATTTTGTTGAAAACACCTCTCACAGTTGAACTATAAGACGCAATATTGTCTGATATTTGTTCATTTTTTCACATTTATTAATAAATTGAAAAAAAAAAAAAAAACTATGACACTTTATCAAGATTAACTTTCATATTTTAATAATCAGACATGAAAATTTCTTATTACGATTGAAGTGCCTTAAGGTTTTGGACTTAGTAAGTTTCACTTTGCTGTAATCATGGACGAATTAATGCCATATGATTTACCCAATGTATGATGTCTCGTATGTATGATATGATAAGACAAAGGAAAGTGTTAAAATTAGTTAGACTTAGAATTTTGGAGACATAAATTGGAATCTCAGAAATATAGGTTGAGGGGAGTCAAGGTTGACTATTGGCAGTGTTAGTTTAGAAGGGTTGGAAGCGGGGAGGTATGGGAGATCACTTTAGGTGGGAAGATTGTTAGAGATTTTTTTATCTTGGATACATTTCTAAAATATGGAGAACTGGATGAAGACGTGACTCGAAAAATCAAAATAGGTGGTTGAAGTGGAAGAGTGCCACATGATCTCTTTAAGATCATGGCATGCATCATAGATTAAAGAGAAAGTTCTATCATACAATAATTAGGTTTGCGCTGCTATTCGATACTTGGGATGTGAAAGATATCACATTGATGAAAGTCGCTGAGATGTGTATGTCAAGGATGAGAGAAAGAGATAGTCGGAGTCAATCATACATGAAGAGAGGTAATTAATATGAGAGACTCAAATAATATAGTATGAAAGACTCAAGTATTATTGATACTAGCAATACATATTTATAGGAGTACAAAGAGAGTTCTAGAGTCCTAATCTAATTAGGAATACTAATACAATAAGGAAACTAATATTCTAGAATAATCTAACTTGGTGTACAAGATACAATCTCTATGTTTGGTAATTACAATATGTGCTAGGAATATATAATATTCCTTAATATGCCCCCGCAAGATGGACGTCCGAAGGGAAAGACCAATCATGGAAAGTGATGAGATGACCCGGGTTGATGAAGCGAGTGAGTGGATGTGATCCCAGTCTTGTATGATGTTGCATTGATGTTGACTTTACGTCCCAACCACGTCACAATGACGATTTTACGCTGGAATGACGTATCTTTGTACGTTTCATCGACTACGTCGCCAGACGATTTTATGTCTCAACGAAGTTGCTACTATGGCAGAGGTTTTTTGGTCGCTACTATGGCGAAGTTGATGCTACAAAGGCAAAAAAAAAATAAATTGAGTGCTACTAAGGCAAAAGACGGTTGCTACTAAGGCCAAAAAAAAAAAAATGAGTGCTACTAAGGCAAAAAATGAGTGCTACTAAGGCAAAGTTTTGGCTCTTTTACGTCGCGAGACGGGCTTTGGCACTTTTACGTCGCGAGACGGGGGTGGTGGTGGTTTAGTTTTGGGTAGCCGGACAAAAGGAAAAATGGAATTAAAAAAAAAAAAAAATTCATGGCCTGGGGAATGTGGTCAAAACAATTTTGTGTTTTGAAGGAAAAAAAATGTAGGCAGTGTGTTTGGTCGTCGGGTGGGAGGGTTTGGTCGGGTATGGAAAAAAATAAAAATTGAGGGCAGTAGGGAGACCGGGGGTGGGGTGAGGATGTTTCTTGTGTTTGTTTGGAAGCAAAAAAAAGAGGAATTATTTCATGGTTGAAGGGGATATTAGAGAGGGAGACGGTTGGGTATTGGGTATTGAGGAGAAGGAGATATTGGCAGAGCAAAACAAAACAAAAAATTGGTAGTTGGGAAAGGGGTGGGCGGTGGGTTTGGCGTGGGAAAAAAAAGATTCCGGCTATTTGGTATTGCCGGGGTGATGTGATTTGCGGAAGCTAGTTTAGGGTTAGGTGGTTTTTGGTGGAGAAGTCCTTTATGGATCATAGCTTTGATACCATGTCAAGGATTATAGAAAGAAATAGTCGGAGCCAATCATACATGGAGAGAGAATTAATTAATATGAGAGACTCAAATAATATTGTATGAAAGACTCAAGTATTAATGATACTAGCAATACATATTTATAGGAGTACAAAGAGAGTTCTAGAGTCCTAATCTAATTAGAATACTAATACAATAAGGAAACTAATATTCTAGAATAATCTAACTTGGTGTACAAGATACAATCTCTATGTTTGGTAATTACAATATGGCTAGAAATATATAATATTCCTTAATAGTGTATGCGTCGGTGGATGGCTAGTCATACAAGAAATGATTAGTTGACAAATGAGGTGATTAGGATGAAGTTGGAGTTGCACTTAGTGGAGATAAGATGAGGGAGAATCAGCAAAGTGGTTTGGTCATGTAAAATGAAAACTATGTGATGCGCCGATTAGGAGGTCGAAAGAATGATAAGATGGTGCAGAGAGTAGAGCGCAAAAATCCACGTGGATGAAGGGATTTGTTTTTATTATTATATTATTATTTAATTATTCATATTTAAGTTCGTTTTCTCACTTTTCCTATTTTTTATTTTTCCCAAAATTTTCTTTCCACTATTTCTTCTTTCAATTTTCTTCTTAATTTTAAGATTAAAACTTCGTAACTATAATTGCAGAGCATTATGTTTTTTAGTTATTCATATTCTAGTTCACACAATCTTTATTATGAGTATTTTGCATGGTTTGGTTAGGGGTCTCAACCCTCCTTTGTTTATTACTCCCTCCGTCTCTTATGTTCTTATTTCCTTTTTATTATTTCCTCCTTTTTAGTATGTTTTCCTAATTAAAGTTTTAGTTGCTTTATTCTTTAAACGGTAAAATATGAACATTTTTTTACAAATTTGTCCTCAAAAAGTTCATATATTAGAAAGAAAAAAAAACATCAGTTACCTATCTACTTTTTACCCACTTGCTTTACGAATGGACAACTATATCCTCCACAAACTATTATTCTTAACCTAAGTTTGTCTTGATTCCTAAGTAAGCTGACGCAGCACGGAAGCGATAGAATTCGTGAGTAGCGCACTACACACAAGAGCCTTCAAGCGAAGCACCCTCAAACACGATAATCTTGGAATCCACCAAGAACAGAGATAAATCTCCAAGAACAAAGTTCAATTGAATAATAAAAGTTGTAACCTAAAACAATGATACTAAAGTATTTATACTACTAACAAATAAAAACCCTAATCAACAAATAACAAAACCTAGGAAAACAAAAATACCGAAACTAACCCTAATTGTCTGCGCAATAAACGTAAAAAACGAAACTGGGATTTTCCTCCCCGACAAGCGAGCGGGCGCTCGCCCTAGACCAAGCGGGCGCTCATCATGGCAGAAAGATAAGCCGTTCTGAAATCAATTCCAGGCGGGCGCCTGGTTTGTGCAGGCTGTGGGTCGGGCGCTCGGTCTGCTGCTGCGCTGGAATTCCTCCTACATCATAAGCGTAAAAGTCAAACTAAGAACCTTAAACCGAGAGGGGCTTATTTCGTTATCTCAATATCTATATTCTACATATATATTTTTCCTTTTGACATTCATATCTTCATGAAATTGGTATTCTCGAACTTTTGGTTTTTACAATTTTGATTTGTACAAGTATTGAATATATCGAATATAATGCTTTGAAAATCAATAACAATTGAAAATTACTATTTATGTTGACAAACTTATTTAGAATATACTCAAACAGTTTAGTGCAAAAATTACACTATTTTTATAATGGTGCAATTTTTGCACTAAATATATCCAACAGTTTGCTTTAAATCTTATACTAAATAAGAATATTATAAAATATTTATAATTGTTTCACATATATAATTAATATTAGTTTATATAATTTTATATTGTGAAATCCTTTTATGTATATCAAAAGAAAAACAAAAAATGAATATTTAAAAAGAAAAAGAAGAAGAAAAACGAGATAGTGCAGCACTATCCATTGCACCAAATTTGGAGCAAGTGAAAGAGTTGCTCTATAATAGAGCAATGTTTAGAGTTTCGATGGAAAAAAACAATACTCTATTTTTGAAGTTTAGAGTACGTTGGAGATGGTGCCGAAAGTGAATAGTAGGTAAGTACGATACTATTTGGAGTCGTAGATAATACTCGTAATAAATGTGGATGTTGGTTTTTTGTCAACTTGAACTAAATTTTAACTATAAAAATACTCATAACCATTATCATGAATTTGTGAAAAATTGTTAATGATAGTAATTTCAATAGAAAATCATATACAAATCTTATAATTTCATGTTAGATAATTAATCACCTTTAAATTTTGGTCACTATAAATCAAACATCCGACATTTAGGTCGGGTTGATAGAGTATAAATAACGAAAAAATGGATTTATTGTTAAATAAAACTGTTATTAATTTCTTTTTCGTGATGAACCAGACATACTATCAGGGTTCGAGCCTTTTCTTGGCGATGAAGCCGGTCATAATTATGCTCAACCACCCATAGTCATTCGCCGAACTAAAAGGATTATGCCATGTAATGCGGTCGAGGCCCAGCCCTCAACTGAAGGTAGTTTTTGGACAATGATACACATAGTGAATATTCATAGTGAAACATTGTAATCCGTTGGATGAGTTTTTATTAATAGGGTTCACGAAGATTTATTTCAATCTAATGGATTACAAAGTTTAACTATAACTTTTCAGTATGAATTTTCACTATACATATAATTATCCTTTTTGTTATCAATCTAAGACTTCATTTATTAATAATGTGTGCATGATTGATATTACTCTATCCGTTTCAAAATAATTGTTTATTAAAAATTTGGTGGCAAAGATTCATATATAATCTTGTAATCTTCTTTCCAAACATTTAGTTTTGCAAGTATAAAGAAACCGGTGAAAAAAAAGACACTTATTTGGGACAAAGTTTTTTGGAAAATGGACACTTATTTAGGGATAGAGAGAGTATGAATTATCAAACATATGTCACAATGTTCTCTTTTAGCTAGTGTGTTAATTGTTTTGATTTATGAGATAATAACTAATTAATCACTTCATATTTTTGTATACTCTTTATCATGAGGAGCAATGTTTACACCAAACTTGAATTGTTATCATTCTCCTTGTTCGTATAACCCTCTAAACTCAATTTCCTTGTCTTTATTTTACTTAAATTGCTTACATTATGCTTCAATCATTAATACTTGATTTAAATTACTTATTTGCTATTATCATTTATCTCTTGTTGAAGAATCCACATAGATTCACAATGGATCATCACATTTTCATTTGTGATCTAGGTGTAGGAATGTGATAAAGTTAATGTCTTTCATTTCATAGTTTAAAATACTCACTCCGTCCTAAATGATCTTCTCATTTGTCATTCCTTATTGTCTCAAAAAGTTCTAGTTGAAATCGGGTATGGAGGAAAATAAAATCAGTTTATTTCCTTGTCTCTCTTTGCCGTGTACATACTTACATTATATACAAAGACCCTTTTTTGGGACTAAGTCTAATCCCTACAAAATAGCTAGCAAAAATATATCCTACCTAATTACATCTTTATCAAATAGGTAAGTCTAACTAATTAAGGATACATACAAAAAGGAAAAGAGATATGCCGAGATCATGAAGATCTCGTCATTATCTCAACACCCCCCCCCCCCCTCAAGTTGGAGCGTGTAAATCACAGACGCCCAACTTGCCTAGAAGATGTAGAAACTGTCGACTGCCCAATGCCTTAGTAAGAAGATCAGCCAGCTGTGAAGTTGTATGAACATAGGCAGTTGTGAAGACATTTGACTGAACAGCATCGCGAACAAGATGACAGTCAACTTCAATATGTTTAGTTCGTTCATGATGGACAGGATTTTGAGCCATATGTAATGCAGATTGACTGTCACTAAGAAGAGTCATAGGAGCTGAATGAGTAATCCCAAAAGAATCAAGTAAACTACGAAGCCATTGTAGTTCATACGTGTCACTTGCCATAGAACGATATTCTGCTTCAGCCGATGGTCGCGAAATGGTAGTCTGCTTCTTGGTTTTCCAATAGATCGGAGAGTGACCCAAGAAAACAAAGTAAGCTGTAAGCGATCGCCGGGTAAGAGGACAACTCGCCCAATCAAAGTCGCAGTAAGCCGAAGATGTAAAATAGAGTCGGACCATAACAAAATGCCTTGACCTGGCCGATTTTTGAGATACCGAACAATACGTAAAGCGGCCGTCCAATGAGCCAATTTAGGCCGGGTCATGAATTGGGCAAGCGTATGCACACTATAAGAGAGTTCCAGACGAGTAATAGTGAGATAAATAAGACGCCCAACAAGTCTCCTATACGCCTCGGGATCACGTAAATCATCACTTTCAGTCAGGGCCAACCAAACGATAATTTTGTTCAATAGGAGTAAGGGCTGGACATGATCCAAGAAGACCAGCTTCAGAAAGTATATCAAGCGCATACTTGCGCTGAGACAAGAAAAATACCATCCGGATGTGTCGCCACCTCAAGGCCTAAAAAAATACTTAAGACGCCCAGGTATTTCATGTGAAAGCAACTACTAAGATAGCCCTTGAAGCGACTAATGGCAACCGAATCATTCCCACCAATAACCAAGTCATCTACATAGACAAGGACATGTATCTCAGCAGCGGAAGTCTTTAAAGAGAACAAAGAATAGTCGGAACATGATTGGACAAATCCATACCTTTTCAATGCCATAGAAAGTTTGGCAAACCAACAACGAGGAGCTTGCGGAAGACCATATAATGACTTTTTAAGCTTACAAACCTTCCCAGAAGACGAGTCCGGATGTCCCAAGGGTACCTTCATATACACATCTTCACTAAGATCACCATGTAGAAAAGCATTGTGAACATCCATTTGATGAAGTTCCCACCTTTTAACTGCAGCAATGCTAAGAAAAAACTCGCACCGTAACCATTTTGATGGTGGGTGAAAATGTCTCCTTAAAATCAACACCTTCAACTTGTCGATTTCCCAAGATCACCAATCGAGCTTTACAACGCTCAATTGTCCATCAGCATTGTACTTTATTTTATCGACCCATTTGTTACCAAGCACCTTCTTATCAAGAGGGAGCATCCACCAACTCCCAAGTTCCATTCTGATCAAGAGCATTAAGCTCTTTAGACATAGCCTCATGCCATTGAGGAAGCTTGACCGCCTCACTAAAATGTTTTGGCTCAACACCTGAGTCAATAGCAGCCAAAAAACAATGATATGCAGATGAGAATTTAGTGCAATTGACAAAATGTGATAAGGGATATCTAGTACCTGAAGATTTGGATTGAGGAGATGGACGGGACGGGGGTGTAGCTTGAGTAATATGCGCCTGTGATGGTTCCAACTCATATTCAGAAGCTGGATATCTGGTAGAAGGGACCTAACTCTCTGACCGCGTCCTAAATTTTCTGGCTCAATCAATTCGGCAGGCTGTTCAACTGTTCGGGAAACTGTGCTGGAACCTGTTCCGTCAACTGGTCAGACGGTTTGGTGCGTCATATTACATGACCTTCATTGATGATTCGACAAGGAAGGTCTGGGATTACTTCTTAAAAGGGAAAGATGAAGCTTTCAGTATGTTTAAGAAGTGGAAGGCCTTGGTGGAGAATCAGACGGGACTTAAGCTCAAATGCTTGAGGACTGACAATGGTGGGGAGTATGAGCTCAGGGAGTTTGAGGAATACTGTGATGCGAATGAAATTTGCATGGATATTCCAGACTCGGGTGGGAGCGGGACGGTTCATGATGACCAAGGTCAAGGGGTCACTGAAGATGAACCACATACTCCAGGACCGGATATTCCGCTGCGCAGATCTAACAGGGAGTGTAGATCGGCAAAGGCTCTATGTTTCTCAAGCAAGGAGAAGTTGAAGCTGTGTATAGCTTCAACGGGGCTTGAAGACTAGGGGAGGAGGACGGTACTACTATGATCGAGGTGAGCACTCTAGCACTAAGGATGAGATGAAGAAAGATACGGGGCTTGTATACGCGGTTGATCTCTAGGTGGGAGATTGTTGGAATAGAGATCCAAAGGAAACAAAGGGAAGAAAATCTGGCGGAGCAAGCAAGCGGGCGCCTGGTCTACACCAGGCGGGCGCCTGTCTTATCAGGTTGTTTGGTTCCTGGCGAATTTACTTCAGGTGGGCGCTTGGATGGTACCAGCCCGGCGCCTGGTGCCGCGACGCTGAATTCGGGGAATACCAGTATTTTCGGGATTTCTCTTATGTTTAGGTTTAGGTCTTATTCTAGGTTTGCTATATAAGCAATGTTCCGCCCCCATACTCATTGTAACTCAGATTTAACATATTATAGTGCAAGATCCTGGCTTGGTAGTGCCCCCAGACGTAGTCAAATATATTGACGAACTGGGTAAACAATTTCTTGTGTTCCTTTGTCTTTTGCTTTGGTTATTTATTTCTTGTGCTTGTTTGTGGTGCTGTGTTTTCTTGCGATTTGCTTGGGTGTTTGGAGGGCCAATCCACAACATTTTGGTCATTCCCAAATTAACTTTTAATTATTATTTAATTTATCATTCATTGAAATTAAGCTTTAATATATACTCCCTTCGTCCCAGCACAAGTGGGACTAGAGGAGTTGGCACAATAATTAAGAAAAAGTTAAGATATGTGTGGTAGAAAATGAAGAGAGAGAATGAGTGGGTTAAATAGTTGTGTTGGTTGAATAAAATGAGTGGTGAAAAATGAAGAGAGAATGAGTGGGGTTATAAGTATTTTAAAACATTTCCATTTTAGGCAGTCTCACTTGTGATGGGACGTACCAAAAGGGAAAGAAGTCTCACCTGGGACGGAGGGAGTATATATATATAAATCATTTTCAAAGGCGAAGGCAACTCTTATCCAATCCGTTGCACAAGATATTCCTGCCTACTGTATGACTTCTTTTCTGTTACCAGACTCGTTAGTGAAGGATTTGGAAAGGATGCTGAATAGCTTTTGGTGGGGATTAAAAGCTAAAGGTCGACGAAGTGTTCATTGGCTTCGTTGGGACAAACTTTGTGTTCCTAAGAATGTCGCTGGGTTAGGTATTCGCAGCTTGCAATTGTTCAATTTTGCTATGTTGAGGGCACCCATAATGTATATCGTATAGGGGTGCAATTGGGCCAATACGTACCCTTTGTAATTTTTATTAGGATAAATGCAAGTGGGAGGATTCGAACCCTTGTCCTTGCTCAAACCTAGAGCTCTGATACCATGCTATTAAGTAACCAACTCCTTTAAAACCTTAAGGTTATAGAGAGGGCGCCCACAATGTATATCATACTTAGATATTAACAATATATAGGAGGTCCGCCCCTGACTTTGACAAGTTACTTTGATCATTCCTCTGTTTGGCATAACATTTGGAACCTTTCCGTCCCACCAAAGGTCAAATATTTTCTTTGGAGTCTAGCATCCTCATCGTTAAATATCCTGCGCAAGGGAGTTGACGTGCAAACAATTTATGGAGTGTGTCGGTCGGGTGTAGAAAATAATTGGCACATCTTCGCTTTTTGTCAGTTTGCCGAGAGTAGTTGGACTGAATGTAAGTTGGGGGCTATTGGGTATTCGCTGGTTGAACAATCTTCAAGTTTTAGCCATTGGGTTTCATTTTTTCTGTCAGGTGTTGATGGAGATAAAAAAAAAAAAAAAAAAAAATTACGGTTGCCATGACACTTGGGATATTTGGAAAGAACGAAACAATCGGGTTTGGTGAGTCCCAGTCGTTGTATAAGAAATGCAATGCAGTTCTATGTGGAATGGAAATCCGCTCACAAATCTAATGTTTCTACATTCTCAAACGCGCCAAGCCAGGCGAGTAACAAATGACTAGTGTAAGCTATGGCATCCGCCTCCTCTTTCTACATTCTAAATTATCGTTGCGATGGTGGTGTATTATCCGGACATAAGTCTCTCATTTTATCAAGGCAATGTCTGAATTTCTGGTTGGGATGACCAATCTGAGTTTGTGATTGACCATCTCCATTTTTGTACTCACTGTGTTTAAGTAATTCATTTCTACTTTCGAAAAAAATAAGTACAATTACATAAATAATACTATAGTTTAGTTAACAAATTATGTCAAATTTAACATAGATGAATATCAAATTTATACGTATATAACAAATTATATCAACAAGTATAAGGCATTTTTATATCTTTCAATATTTTTGGCATAATTCCATAAGGACCCTAAGCCCAGATCAAAAAGTTATAAAAACCCACCCTATTTACTTAAGCCCATCTAACCCCAAAGATGAGATCAAAATTCCATCAAAACCCAACCTCCTATTGACCCAGTCAAAACAAATTTTTAAATGCCAATTCTACCCCTAACCCCAAATAAAACCCCATTTGTCCACCCTCTCCTCATTTTCAATTTTGGGTTCCCCCCCCCTCTCTACACACAGCAACACACACTCTCTCTCACACATAAACACAAACACTTTCTCTAGATGAAAATTGATGGCCGGCTCCACTCGTTCTCCGGCACCGGAGCTCCTCCCCTCTGCCCACCTCTCCAACTCCGACCCATGCCCGTCGATTCCCATTCCACGGTCGGCTTATTGACACAAATTTGAAAGCTAAAGGTCTCTCCTCTAGCTGGAACAGATTCCGTCCAGATCCGGTCGTCCTTCCATCTTTTCCGTTTGTCTGAAAGTTGTCTCCTACTCGTGCCATCACAGATCTGGTTTTCTTCGCCGCTCAACCATCTCCGGTGTCGTTTCTCCTTCCGTCGGCCAGCATCATCTCCGACAACCTCCGCCATCTGCATCCATTTCCAGGTTCTCTCTCTTTCCCTCCTTTCTTCTTCTTCATTTTAGTGTGTGTATCTGTAGTTGAAAAAAAAATTGACTGCATTGTTCATTTTTTGTTGTTGTTGCAGTTTAGAATTGAAAAAAAAATGATTGTATGGCGGTCCTTTTGTTTACAGACAACAACGTGATGCAAGATGGGATTGAAGTAGAGTTTAGGATTATATTTGTGAGTGTTTGTATGAATTGAGAGTGGACAATAACTACTCAAATTAAATGTTGTTATAAACAATTATGGATGGATCTGTATGTATATATCTAAGCTTTCCAATGAACAATCTCAGCAGGTCTTATACATCATTTACAAGAGTTTGACCAGATTTTGACTAAAAACTATTATTTATTTATTTATTATTAAAAATTGAAAAAAGTGAAAAAATGATTTTTATACTCTTATTATAAGAGTAGAACTGGTCTTATACGTCAGTTATAAGAGTTTGACTGGATTTGACAAAAAAAAAAAAAATTTTTAATTAAAAGTTGGAAAAAGTAATTTTTTTACTCTTTATACTTTAATTATAAGAGTAGAACTAGTCTTATACGTCAATTATAAGAGTTTGGCCGGATTTGACCAACAAATATAATTTATATTTTTATCAAAAGTTAGAAAAAGTGATATTTTTTTTACTCTTATAGTTTAATTATAAGAGTAGAGCAAGTCTTATACGTGAGTAATAAGAATTTGACCGGATTTGTAACGACCCAAAACCCGTCCCTATTTTTTTATATTTTTGGGAATTTTAATTTGAACTTTTATGTGCATTTTATGTGTTAGAAAATATTTTCATGACTTGCATATATTATTTGAGCATATGTGGTAGTTAAAGTGTTAGTAGAAATTTTGTTAAAAGGAATAAATGAGTTAGTTGAAACTTTAGGGTCCAAAGTGTAACTTTAAAGTTTAGGGGCTTATTTGCTCAAAATGAAAGTAGAGGGACCAAAGTGAAAATTCTATAAAAATCTTCATACTTATCTCCTCACCTCTTCTCTCTCTGCGTGCAAACATTTTAACTTCTTTCTTTTCATTACTCCCTCTGTGTTCATCGAAGGAAATAGGTAAGTTCAACCCATTTCGATTTAATTCTTTTATTTACTTACCCGTTTTAAAAACTAATTATATAAAAATGATCAGGGCGTTGAGTAGGTCATTTCTACCCGAACAAAACATATTTCTGCGATACTTTTTCCGGAAATAAGTAAGTTACTAATTCCCCTTAAATAGTAAAATAGTCATATATTTGCTATATGTGTGTTATATGGTGAAATTATTGTGAAAAGAATTTAAATGTGATACTTGTTTATTTGGGATAAAGGAAGTATAATTATACAGGGTAAGTGACTTGGTTTGTATGCAAGGATGTATATGGTGCATGTTTATATACCTGATAATGTTAGTCTAAGTGTTTGAAAGTATACTCCTACTCGTGGGACGGTAAGATATTAACTTGAGTTAAATGTTAAATAAGTATATTATAAAAAATTATACTATTATTCGTGAGACGGGGAAATGAATGAAAGTATCCTAAATGAGTATATTAGTATATTAGAAAATTATACTTATACTTGTGAGACGGTGAAACGAAAGGAGTGCAATTTTGGTACATTTGGAGGTTTGGGCGATCGCACACTTTTCCCAGAAAATGGTTCAACCTTCCGGAGGCCATAACTTCTTCATACGGACTCCGATTTAGTCGTGTAAACTATCGTTTCGAAGCTCTTCTTGTGTACTACGTGATAAAGTGGTTTATTCAGTTGGGTTCTAAATATTATATTACGGAAATCCAGTAGGTGTTTAATAACAAAAAGAGTATTAATGGTCCGTTGTTGTAGAGTTGGTCCTTTGTGATCGAGTTTGGAATAATGTAACCGTTTAGGTTCATTTTGAGTGTGGTACATCTTTATGATACTTTCGTAGGATTTCTTACTTTGGAATCCCTTGTGTGAGAAATGGGTTCGACATACTTGGTTGTTGAGGATCGTGTTCAAGTGTGTGCAAGATTGTTGTTTGACTTAATGTCATTAATAAAGGATTATGTTGTGACCTAATGTCAATGTTGTGAACTCTTTTATGAGTAACGTGGTTGCATCTTTTGGTGTGTTTTGGCTTGGTTCCTTATTTTAGAATCATTGCCCCGGTTGTTGTTGTTTTAGCAAGTATTTATTACTGTGCTCCTTGTTGAAAGTCCAGCTGGTTTTGTGTGTTATCGAGTGGAGGTGGAAAGAATTATAGTGGCACACTAGCCAAGTTCACTATAAGGCTTTTCCACTGGACCTATTTCCCCAGGTTTGGGTGTTATCGAGTGGAGGTGGAAAGCATTAAGGCTTTTCCACTGGACCTATTTCCCCAGTCCAGATTGGCCTTGGATGGGATGAACTCGCTCCCTCGCGTGAGCATTAGGGGTATGACTTTGTGTCATTTTCTCCCGCTATTGTTGTTGTTGTGATTGTTTGGTTCCGGAACCGGCTTCAGCCATTGTGCTGCTTTGTTGATACCTCTCAGATGGTTATGTTTGATTCGAGAACTTTGGTTATTATGGTTATGATTTGGTTTTTCGGGATCCCGGCTTCAGCTATTTATGCTACTCAACTGGTTTTCTCAGATGGTATTCTCAGATGGTTATGTTATTTCGGTAAACCTTGGCTTGGTATTCTCGTAGGAGTGTTTACTCCTACACTATGTGTTGTATGATGAGTTGGTCATTATTTCCAACCGGTATGGGACGGTTGGCGATAGGGAGCCTCTCATGTTATGTGCTATATGCTATATGATTATTTGTTGATATTGTTTCTTTATGATTATCATATCAGCATGTAACATAGTTGCATTTTAGTAGCTTACTGAGATTTATTCTCACCCCTTATTTGTTTACTGTTTTAGATAAAGGCGAGTCCAGGGGATAAGACACTTTTGCACGGGAGGACGTTGAAAGTGGTAAGAGTTTGGATTTGTTTTGGTCAAGGTTACATTACATAGATGTATAACCTTTTGGGTAGAGTTTCCTTGACTTCATCATCTTGTAATACCTATATTTTGGATAAGGTCGGTGTGTGTACATTTGTATAAATGTTTGTAAGACTTCGGGTTAAGTACTTTCGTTGTGAAAGTTGGTTGTAGAGTTTGTTTAAAAGTTAAGTGAAGTCTTTGAACTTCAAGTGTGTTTTTGCTAGACTTTATAAAAGTACATTTCGAAAACTTTTTTTCAAAAGGTGTTTTATAACGTCTTCCATTCGTGTCCCGAGCGTGGGGCCAAGTAGGACCACGGGTCTGGGCCGCGACAGTTGGTATCAGAGCTAGGTTGTAGATGGTCTAGAGTGACTAAGTGACCTAGGAGGGTAGTTGGGTAGAGAGTGAGTAACGTTGAGTGATTTATGCAGGTAATCACTGAAAATGGTTGGAACAGAAGGAAATCAGTCAGGGCCTTCAGGGTCGGGTAATGCTAGAGAAGAAGTTCGAACAATGTTCCAAGGTATGTTTGAAAACTGTAATGAAAAATTGACGATATAGTGGAGCATAAAAGCAAGGTAAACGAGTATGTAGCTATTGTCGGAAGGAAGGACATTCTGAGGAGAAATGTTAGAAGAAACAAGGCAAATGTATGAGATGTGGTCAGTTGGGTCATTTTCGGAAGGATTGCCCTAGATTTAGGGTACAGGCATCAGGAAGTGCAGTTGGGTCTTTTCAGGGCCAAAAGAGGGATGCTTCAGGGAAGTTTAAGGTACAGGATAGTGTTTCTGCCATTAATCAACAACAGATTTCAGATCCTTCTAATGTGATTGGAGGTATAATTTCTATGTCTAGTTTGAGGGCACATACACTTATAGACCCTGGATCTTCGCATTCTTATGTGTCTGTGCATTTTGCTTCTCTATTGCATGTGTCTCCTGAGTATCTACCTTAGGTATTAGAGGTGTCTATCCTAAGGGGGAGTGTTTGATGATTGATAGAGTGTTGCGCACTTGTGATGTGCAAATTTGTGAGCATGTTTTACTTGCTGATTTAACTATATTGCTATAGCAAGATTTTGATAGTGTTGTGGTGGAGTCTTATATGCTAGTGTGCTTTAGTTAAGCATGGTAGATATATGCGTTTGGCATTCATGCTATTTATGCATTAAAGTTTAAATTTTTTTTAGCACAAGGTTGTGCCTGGTAATTGGTTTAGGGGGTTAGCAGCAGAGTGTTTGCATCTAAAATTGAGAATGTACCCTTTCTTTGAGAAATCTCAGATATATTTTCTATTGAGTAGTATATGTCACTTGATGAGAAGCTTGGGTTATCTTGAGTTGTTATGGTGCCGTGTTGCAGTGTTGATATCTAGTCCAATATGCTTATAACATCGGTTGAGTTACAGGAATAGAAGCTTTAGCTTGAGATATTTCTTGACAAGGGATTCATTTTGTTTAATATATCTGCGTGAGAGGCAACAGTTGTGAAATCAAGGCATTATGTCTTCTTGTTAGAGGATATATTATTTTGAGGGAGTTTCAATTCAGGCATAGCTTTTGATCCTTCAATGGAGGCAACAGTAATTGGAAAAATCCGACTTCAGTAGCAGCGGTATGTAACTTGTTGAGATTGATATATGGTTAAAGAATCATTGATGGATTTCTAAGGTAGCTACACTGTTAACTATATGCACAGAAATATACACTTTCTCGATAGATTGGTAAGAATGGAACGAGTTTTAATTGTTGAAACGAGAGTTGATGACAACTTCAGTATTGATATTGCTTAGTGGATTTGACTAGTATTATAGTTATCTAGAAGATATGATCAGTGTTACTATTTTCTAGTGGATATATCGAGTTTTACCATTACAGTGGATTTAATATATTCATTATTCTTGGAGATGCTTTAAAAAGTGATTGAGATGTTCATCGCTTCAGAATGGTATGGTAGTTATGTATACTTCAAGAAGATTGATTCATTATGAACCAAAATTATCCTACCCATAACTTGAGATTGATTGCGATTATACATCCATTGCATTAGCGAATGATTTTTGTGGAGCTATATTTGAAGTGCTTACCGACCATGAGAGTTGACGTATTTGTTTCCTCAAGAAGAGTTATACATGAGACAATGCAAGTAGAATACATGTTATATCATCCGGGAAAGGCAAGTGTAGTAGAGGATTTGACATATTGGAGTTTTTGTGAGTTGATACATGGTGTGATTTTGCGATTGTGGAAGCTTTAAGTTCCTACACTATTGAATGATTTCAACCATAGAATATTATCAATGGAATTTTAACTTTTGATAACAGAGTATGTAGTCAACACGTAGTGGAACCAATATGCATAATGGAATTCAACTACAGTTACTTGAAGAGTTACATTTATTTGTTGACACGAGAAATTCTAAGCATTCAACTAAGTCCTTGGGTTGCGAATAATCTGGAAGTAAAATATCAGTGATCAGTTGGCTTGTCACAAACCTTTGAGATTTCTGAGTAGATATGAATCTATTGTGAAAAGTTTTATTGAAGGAGTTACACTGAATAGATGAGATCAATGATGTTGATTAATAGCGGATTGATTACCAAGTTTTCTCACCTTATTTATTTTGAGAGTATAAATGTTAATTCCAGTTGTTACTTATTTGTTCAGAAGATAGTTCGATTTCATGGGATGTGTACGAGCATGGTATTAAATATGGGTTTCTTATTTACATCTTGATTTTGGCAAGCATTTCAGAAGGCGTTGAATTCAGGATTGGGATTTAGTACGGGTTTTCATCCTCAGTCAGATGGTCAGTTAGGAAGAACCATTCAGATTCTCGAGGATATGTTGAGAACTTGTTCAGTTGATTCTTAGAATTCGTGGGATATACCTTTACTTCTCGTGGAGTTTGCTTAATATATCAGTTCTTTTGAGATTATGGGGAAGAATTAGAGATCGGGCTTGTATTCCTTCTTTTGACAAGGTTTATAATGTGTTCCATGTTTCGATGCTTCGAAAGTATATGTATGATTCATCTCATGTGTTATCTGAGGTTCCTGAGGATATTGAACCGAGTATGTCTTATGAGGAGCATTCAGTTCAAGTGATTGATTTTAGAGTTCGAGAATTGAGAACTAAGAGTATTCCTCTTGTTAGAGTTGTGTGGAGGAACCATAATGTGGAAGAATCAACTTGGGGGCTTCGGGAAGAGATTGAGAGGAAATACCCTTGGTTATTTGACAGTGTTGGTAAGTTACCCTAAAAATTCGGGACGAATTTTCTTTAAGGGGGAGTGATTGTAACGACCCCAAAACCCGTCCCTATTTATTTTATATTTTTGGGAATTTTAATTTGAACTTTTATGTGCATTTTATGTGTTAGAAAATATTTTCATGACTTGCATATATATTTGAGCATATGTGGTAGTTAAAGTGTTAGTAGAAATTTTGTTTAAAAGGAATAAATGAGTTAGTTGAAACTTTAGGGTCCAAAGTGTAACTTTAAAGTTTAGGGGCTTATTTGCTCAAAATGAAAGTAGAGGGACCAAAGTGAAAATTCTATAAAAATCTTCATACTTATCTCCTCACCTCTTCTCTCTCTGCGTGCAACATTTTAACTTCTTTCTTTTCATTACTCCCTCTGTGTTCATCGAAGGAAATAGTAAGTTCAACCCATTTCGATTTAATTCTTTTTATTTACTTACCCGTTTTAAAAACTAATTATATAAAAATGATCAGGGCGTTGAGTAGGTCATTTCTACCCGAACAAAAATATTTCTGCGATACTTTTTCCGGAAATAAGTAAGTTACTAATTCCCCTTAAATAGTAAAATAGTCATATATTTGCTATATGTGTGTTATATGGTGAAATTATTGTGAAAAGAATTTAAATGTGATACTTGTTTATTTGGGATAAAGGAAGTATAATTATACAGGGTAAGTGACTTGGTTTTGTATGCAAGGATGTATATGGTGCATGTTTATATACCTGATAATGTTAGTCTAAGTGTTTGAAAGTATACTCCTACTCGTGGGACGGTAAGATATTAACTTGAGTTAAATGTTAAATAAGTATATTATAAAAATTATACTATTATTCGTGAGACGGGGAAATGAATGAAAGTATCCTAAATGAGTATATTAGTATATTAGAAAAATTATACTTATACTTGTGAGACGGTGAAACGAAAGGAGTGCAATTTTGGTACATTTGGAGGTTTGGGCGATCGCACACTTTTCCCAGAAAATGGTTCAACCTTCCGGAGGCCATAACTTCTTCATACGGACTCCGATTTAGTCGTGTAAACTATCGTTTCGAAGCTCTTCTTGTGTACTACGTGATAAAGTGGTTTATTCAGTTGGGTTCTAAATATTATATTACGGAAATCCAGTAGGTGTTTAATAACAAAAAGAGTATTAATGGTCCGTTGTTGTAGAGTTGGTCCTTTGTGATCGAGTTTGGAATAATGTAACCGTTTAGGTTCATTTTGAGTGTGGTACATCTTTATGATACTTTCGTAGGATTCTTACTTTGGAATCCCTTGTGTGAGAAATGGGTTCGACATACTTGGTTGTTGAGGATCGTGTTCAAGTGTGTGCAAGATTGTTGTTTGACTTAATGTCATTAATAAAGGATTATGTTGTGACCTAATGTCAATGTTGTGAACTCTTTTATGAGTAACGTGGTTGCATCTTTTGGTGTGTTTGGCTTGGTTCCTTATTTTAGAATCATTGCCCCGGTTGTTGTTGTTTTAGCAAGTATTTATTACTGTGCTCCTTGTTGAAAGTCCAGCTGGTTTTGTGTGTTATCGAGTGGAGGTGGAAAGAATTATAGTGGCACACTAGCCAAGTTCACTATAAGGCTTTTCCACTGGACCTATTTCCCCAGGTTTGGGTGTTATCGAGTGGAGGTGGAAAGCATTAAGGCTTTTCCACTGGACCTATTTCCCCAGTCCAGATTGGCCTTGGATGGGATGAACTCGCTCCCTCGCGTGAGCATTTAGGGGTATGACTTTGTGTCATTTTCTCCCGCTATTGTTGTTGTTGTGATTGTTTGGTTCCGGAACCGGCTTCAGCCATTGTGCTGCTTTGTTGATACCTCTCAGATGGTTATGTTTGATTCGAGAACTTTGGTTATTATGGTTATGATTTGGTTTTCGGGATCCCGGCTTCAGCTATTTATGCTACTCAACTGGTTTTCTCAGATGGTATTCTCAGATGGTTATGTTATTTCGGTAAACCTTGGCTTGGTATTCTCGTAGGAGTGTTTACTCCTACACTATGTGTTGTATGATGAGTTGGTCATTATTTCCAACCGGTATGGGACGGTTGGCGATAGGGAGCCTCTCATGTTATGTGCTATATGCTATATGATTATTTGTTGATATTGTTTCTTTATGATTATCATATCAGCATGTAACATAGTTGCATTTTAGTAGCTTACTGAGATTTATTCTCACCCCTTATTTGTTTACTGTTTTAGATAAAGGCGAGTCCAGGGGATAAGACACTTTTGCACGGGAGGACGTTGAAAGTGGTAAGAGTTTGGATTTGTTTTGGTCAAGGTTACATTACATAGATGTATAACCTTTTGGGTAGAGTTTCCTTGACTTCATCATCTTGTAATACCTATATTTTGGATAAGGTCGGTGTGTGTACATTTGTATAAATGTTTGTAAGACTTCGGGTTAAGTACTTTCGTTGTGAAAGTTGGTTGTAGAGTTGTTTAAAAGTTAAGTGAAGTCTTTGAACTTCAAGTGTGTTTTTGCTAGACTTTATAAAAGTACATTTCGAAAACTTTTTTTCAAAAGGTGTTTTATAACGTCTTCCATTCGTGTCCCGAGCGTGGGGCCAAGTAGGACCACGGGTCTGGGCCGCGACAGTTGGTATCAGAGCTAGGTTGTAGATGGTCTAGAGTGACTAAGTGACCTAGGAGGGTAGTTGGGTAGAGAGTGAGTAACGTTGAGTGATTTATGCAGGTAATCACTGAAAATGGTTGGAACAGAAGGAATCAGTCAGGGCCTTCAGGGTCGGGTAATGCTAGAGAAGAAGTTCGAACAATGTTCCAAGGTATGTTTGAAACTGTAATGAAAAATTGACGATATAGTGGAGCATAAAAGCAAGGTAAACGAGTATGTAGCTATTGTCGAAGGAAGACATTCTGAGGAGAAATGTTAGAAGAAACAAGGCAAATGTATGAGATGTGGTCATTGGGGTCATTTTCGGAAGGATTGCCCTAGATTTAGGGTACAGGCATCAGGAAGTGCAGTTGGGTCTTTTCAGGGCCAAAAGAGGATGCTTCAGGGAAGTTAAGGTACAGGATAGTGTTTCTGCCATTAATCAACAACAGATTTCAGATCCTTCTAATGTGATTGGAGGTATAATTTCTATGTCTAGTTTGAGGGCACATACACTTATAGACCCTGGATCTTCGCATTCTTATGTGTCTGTGCATTTTGCTTCTCTATTGCATGTGTCTCCTGAGTATCTACCTTAGGTATTAGAGGTGTCTATCCTAAGGGGGAGTGTTTGATGATTGATAGAGTGTTGCGCACTTGTGATGTGCAAATTTGTGAGCATGTTTTACTTGCTGATTTAACTATATTGCTATAGCAAGATTTTGATAGTGTTGTGGTGGAGTCTTATATGCTAGTGTGCTTTAGTTAAGCATGGTATATATGCGTTTGGCATTCATGCTATTTATGCATTAAAGTTTAAATTTTTTTTAGCACAAGGTTGTGCCTGGTAATTGGTTTAGGGGGTTAGCAGCAGAGTGTTTGCATCTAAAATTGAGAATGTACCATTTTTTGAGAAATCTCAGATATATTTTCTATTGAGTAGTATATGTCACTTGATGAGAAGCTTGGGTTATCTTGAGTTGTTATGGTGCCGTGTTGCAGTGTTGATATCTAGTCCAATATGCTTATAACATCGGTTGAGTTACAGGAATAGAAGAAGCTTTAGCTTGAGATATTTCTTGACAGGGATTCATTTTGTTTAATATATCTGCGTGAGAGGCAACAGTTGTGAAAATCAAGGCATTATGTCTTCTTGTTAGAGGATATATTATTTTGAGGGAGTTTCAATTCAGGCATAGCTTTTGATCCTTCAATGGAGGCAACAGTAATTGGAAAATCCGACTTCAGTAGCAGCGGTATGTAACTTGTTGAGATTGATATATGGTTAAAGAATCATTGATGGATTTCTAAGGTAGCTACACTGTTAACTATATGCACAGAAATATACACTTTCTCGATAGATTGGTAAGAATGGAACGAGTTTTAATTGTTGAAACGAGAGTTGATGACAACTTCAGTATTGATATTGCTTAGTGGATTTGACTAGTATTATAGTTATCTAGAAGATATGATCAGTGTTACTATTTTCTAGTGGATATATCGAGTTTTCCATTACAGTGGATTTAATATATTCATTATTCTTGGAGATGCTTTAAAAAGTGATTGAGATGTTCATCGCTTCAGAATGGTATGGTAGTTATGTATACTTCAAGAAGATTGATTCATTATGAACCAAAATTATCCTACCCATAACTTGAGATTGATTGCGATTATACATCCATTGCATTAGCGAATGATTTTTGTGGAGCTATATTTGAAGTGCTTACCGACCATGAGAGTTGACGTATTTGTTTCCTCAAGAAGAGTTATACATGAGACAATGCAAGTAGAATACATGTTATATCATCCGGGAAAGGCAAGTGTAGTAGAGGATTTGACATATTGGAGTTTTTGTGAGTTGATACATGGTGTGATTTTGCGATTGTGGAAGCTTTAAGTTCCTACACTATTGAATGATTTCAACCATAGAATATTATCAATGGAATTTTAACTTTTGATAACAGAGTATGTAGTCAACACGTAGTGGAACCAATATGCATAATGGAATTCAACTACAGTTACTTGAAGAGTTACATTTTATTTGTTGACACGAGAAATTCTAAGCATTCAACTAAGTCCTTGGGTTGCGAATAATCTGGAAGTAAAATATCAGTGATCAGTTGGCTTGTCACAAACCTTTGAGATTTCTGAGTAGATATGAATCTATTGTGAAAAGTTTTATTGAAGGAGTTACACTGATAGATGAGATCAATGATGTTGATTAATAGCGGATTGATTACCAAGTTTTCTCACCTTATTTATTTTGAGAGTATAAATGTTAATTCCAGTTGTTACTTATTTGTTCAGAAGATAGTTCGATTTCATGGGATGTGTACGAGCATGGTATTAAATATGGGTTTCTTATTTACATCTTGATTTTGGCAAGCATTTCAGAAGGCGTTGAATTCAGGATTGGGATTTAGTACGGGTTTTCATCCTCAGTCAGATGGTCAGTTAGGAAGAACCATTCAGATTCTCGAGGATATGTTGAGAACTTGTTCAGTTGATTCTTAGAATTCGTGGGATATACCTTTACTTCTCGTGGAGTTTGCTTAATATATCAGTTCTTTTGAGATTATGGGAAGAATTAGAGATCGGCTTGTATTCCTTCTTTTGACAAGGTTTATAATGTGTTCCATGTTTCGATGCTTCGAAAGTATATGTATGATTCATCTCATGTGTTATCTGAGGTTCCTGAGGATATTGAACCGAGTATGTCTTATGAGGAGCATTCAGTTCAAGTGATTGATTTTAGAGTTCGAGAATTGAGAACTAAGAGTATTCCTCTTGTTAGAGTTGTGTGGAGGAACCATAATGTGGAAGAATCAACTTGGGGGCTTCGGGAAGAGATTGAAGGAAATACCCTTGGTTATTTGACAGTGTTGGTAAGTTACCCTAAAAATTCGGGACGAATTTTCTTTAAGGGGGAGTGATTGTAACGACCCCAAACCCGTCCCTATTTATTTTATATTTTTGGGAATTTTAATTTGAACTTTTATGTGCATTTTATGTGTTAGAAAATATTTTCATGACTTGCATATATTATTTGAGCATATGTGGTAGTTAAAGTGTTAGTAGAATTTTGTTAAAAGGAATAAATGAGTTAGTTGAAACTTTAGGGTCCAAAGTGTAACTTTAAAGTTTAGGGGCTTATTTGCTCAAATGAAAGTAGAGGGACCAAAGTGAAAATTCTATAAAAATCTTCATACTTATCTCTCACCTCTTCTCTCTCTGCGTGCAACATTTTAACTTCTTTCTTTTCATTACTCCCTCTGTGTTCATCGAAGGAAATAGGTAATTTCAACCATTTCGATTAATTCTTTTTATTTACTTACCCTTTTTAAAACTAATTATATAAAAATGATCAGGCGTTGAGTAGGTCATTTCTACCCGAACAAAACATATTTCTGCGATACTTTTTCCGAAATAAGTAAGTTACTAATTCCCCTTAAATAGTAAATAGTCATATATTTGCTATATGTGTGTTATATGGTGAAATTATTGTGAAAAGAATTTAAATGTGATACTTGTTTATTTGGGATAAAGGAAGTATAATTATACAGGGTAAGTGACTTGTTTTGTATGCAAGGATGTATATGGTGCATGTTTATATACCTGATAATGTTAGTCTAAGTGTTTGAAAGTATACTCCTACTCGTGGGAACGGTAAGATATTAACTTGAGTTAAATGTTAAATAAGTATATTATAAAATTATACTATTATTCGTGAGACGGGAAAATGAATGAAAGTATCCTAAATGAGTATATTAGTATATTAGAAAAATTATACTTATACTTGTGAGACGGTGAAACGAAAGGAGTGCAATTTTGGTACATTTGGAGGTTTGGGTGTTATCGAGTGGAGGTGGAAAGCATTAAGGCTTTTCCACTGGACCTATTTCCCCAGTCCAGATTGGCCTTGGAGGGATGAACTCGCTCCCCTCGCGTGAGCATTTAGGGGTATGACTTTGTGTCATTTTCTCCCGCTATTGTTGTTGTTGTGATTGTTTGGTTCCGGAACCGGCTTCAGCCATTGTGCTGCTTTGTTGATACCTCTCAGATGGTTATGTTTGATTCGAGAACTTTGTTATTATGGTTATGATTTGGTTTTCGGGATCCCGGCTTCAGCTATTTATGCTACTCAACTGGTTTTCTCAGATGGTATTCTCAGATGGTTATGTTATTTCGGTAAACCTTGGCTTGGTATTCTCGTAGGAGTGTTTACTCTCTACACTATGTGTTGTATGATGAGTTGGTCATTATTTCCAACCGGTATGGGACGGTTGGCGATAGGGAGCCTCTCATGTTATGTGCTATATGCTATATGATTATTTGTTGATATTGTTTCTTTATGATTATCATATCAGCGTGTAACATAGTTGCATTTTAGTAGCTTACTGAGATTTATTCTCACCCCTTATTTGTTTACGTTGTTAGATAAAGGCGAGTCCAGGGGATAAGACACTTTTGCACGGGAGGACGTTGAAAGTGGTAAGAGTTTGGATTTGTTTTGGTCAAGGTTACATTACATAGATGTATAACCTTTTGGGTAGAGTTTCCTTGACTTCATCATCTTGTAATACCTATATTTTGGATAAGGCCGGTGTGTGTACATTTGTATAAATGTTTGTAAGACTTCGGGTTAAGTACTTTCGTTGTGAAAGTTGGTTGTAGAGTTTGTTTAAAAGTTAAGTGAAGTCTTTGAACTTCAAGTGTGTTTTTGCTAGACTTTATAAAAGTACATTTCGAAAACTTTTTTTCAAAAGGTGTTTTATAACGTCTTCCATTCGTGTCCCGAGCGTGGGCCAAGTAGGACCACGGGTCTGGGCCGCGACAGTTGGTATCAGAGCTAGGTTGTAGATGGTCTAGAGTGACTAAGTGACCTAGGGAGGGTAGTTGGGTAGAGAGTGAGTAACGTTGAGTGATTTATGCAGGTAATCACTGAAAATGGGTGGAACAGAAGGAAATCAGTCAGGGCCTTCAGGGTCGGGTAATGCTAGAGAAGAAGTTCGAACAATGTTCCAAGTATGTTTGAAACTGTAATGAAAAATTGACGATATAGTGGAGCATAAAAGCAAGGTAAACGAGTATGTAGCTATTGTCGGAAGGAAGGACATTCTGAGGAGAAATGTTAGAAGAAACAAGGCAAATGTATGAGATGTGGTCAGTTGGGTCATTTTCGGAAGGATTGCCCTAGATTTAGGGTACAGGCATCAGGAAGTGCAGTTGGTCTTTTCAGGGCAAAAGAGGGATGCTTCAGGGAAGTTTAAGGTACAGGATAGTGTTTTCTGCCATTAATCAACAACAGATTTCAGATCTTCTAATGTGATTGGAGGTATAATTTCTATGTCTAGTTTGAGGGCACATACACTTATAGACCCTGGATCTTCGCATTCTTATGTGTCTGTGCATTTTGCTTCTCTATTGCATGTGTCTCCTGAGTATCTACCTTAGGTATTAGAGGTGTCTATCCTAAGGGAGTGTTTGATGATTGATAGAGTGTTGCGCACTTGTGATGTGCAAATTTGTGAGCATGTTTTACTTGCTGATTTAACTATATTGCTATAGCAAGATTTTGATAGTGTTTGTGGTGGAGTCTTATATGCTAGTGTGCTTTAGTTAAGCATGGTAGATATATGCGTTTGGCATTCATGCTATTTATGCATTAAAGTTTAAATTTTTTTTAGCACAAGGTTGTGCCTGGTAATTGGTTTAGGGGGTTAGCAGCAGAGTGTTTGCATCTAAAATTGAGAATGTACCATTTCTTTGAGAAATCTCAGATATATTTTCTATTGAGTAGTATATGTCACTTGATGAGAAGCTTGGGTTATCTTGAGTTGTTATGGTGCCGTGTTGCAGTGTTGATATCTAGTCCAATATGCTTATAACATCGGTTGAGTTACAGGAATAGAAGCTTTAGCTTGAGATATTTCTTGACAAGGGATTCATTTTGTTTAATATATCTGCGTGAGAGGCAACAGTTGTGAAATCAAGGCATTATGTCTTCTTTGTTAGAGGATATATTATTTTGAGGGAGTTTCAATTCAGGCATAGCTTTGATCCTTCAATGGAGGCAACAGTAATTGGAAAAATCCGACTTCAGTAGCAGCGGTATGTAACTTGTTGAGATTGATATATGGTTAAAGATCATTGATGGATTTCTAAGGTAGCTACACTGTTACTATATGCACAGAAATATACACTTTCTCGATAGATTGGTAAGAATGGAACGAGTTTTAATTGTTGAAACGAGAGTTGATGACAACTTCAGTATTGATATTGCTTAGTGGATTTGACTAGTATTATAGTTATCTAGAAGATATGATCAGTGTTACTATTTTCTAGTGGATATATCGAGTTTTACCATTACAGTGGATTTAATATATTCATTATTCTTGGAGATGCTTTAAAAAGTGATTGAGATGTTCATCGCTTCAGAATGGTATGTAGTTATGTATACTTCAAGAAGATTGATTCATTATGAACCAAAATTATCCTACCCATAACTTGAGATTGATTGCGATTATACATCCATTGCATTAGCGAATGATTTTTGTGGAGCTATATTTGAAGTGCTTACCGACCATGAGAGTTGACGTATTTGTTTCCTCAAGAAGAGTTATACATGAGACAATGCAAGTAGAATACATGTTATATCATCCGGGAAAGGCAAGTGTAGTAGAGGATTTGACATATTGGAGTTTTTGTGAGTTGATACATGGTGTGATTTTGCGATTGTGGAAGCTTTAAGTTCCTACACTATTGAATGATTTCAACCATAGAATATTATCAATGGAATTTTAACTTTGATAACAGAGTATGTAGTCAACACGTAGTGGAACCAATATGCATAATGGAATTCAACTACAGTTACTTGAAGAGTTACATTTTATTTGTTGACACGAGAAATTCTAAGCATTCAACTAAGTCCTTGGGTTGCGAATAATCTGGAAGTAAAATATCAGTGATCAGTTGGCTTGTCACAAACCTTTGAGATTTCTGAGTAGATATGAATCTATTGTGAAAAGTTTTATTGAAGGAGTTACACTGAATAGATGAGATCAATGATGTTGATTAATAGCGGATTGATTACCAAGTTTTCTCACCTTATTTTTTTGAGAGTATAAATGTTAATTCCAGTTGTTACTTATTTGTTCAGAAGATAGTTCGATTTCATGGGATGTGTACGAGCATGGTATTAAATATGGGTTTCTTATTTACATCTTGATTTTGGCAAGCATTTCAGAAGGCGTTGAATTCAGGATTGGGATTTAGTACGGGTTTTCATCCTCAGTCAGATGGTCAGTTAGAAGAACCATTCAGATTCTCGAGGATATGTTGAGAACTTGTTCAGTTGATTCTTAGAATTCGTGGGATATACCTTTACTTCTCGTGGAGTTTGCTTAATATATCAGTTCTTTTGAGATTATGGGGAAGAATTAGAGATCGGCTTGTATTCCTTCTTTTGACAAGGTTTATAATGTGTTCCATGTTTCGATGCTTCGAAAGTATATGTATGATTCTCTCATGTGTTATCTGAGGTTCCTGAGGATATTGAACCGAGTATGTCTTATGAGGAGCATTCAGTTCAAGTGATTGATTTTAGAGTTCGAGAATTGAGAACTAAGAGTATTCCTCTTGTTAGAGTTGTGTGGAGGAACCATAATGTGGAAGAATCAACTTGGGGGCTTCGGGAAGAGATTGAGAGGAAATACCCTTGGTTATTTGACAGTGTTGGTAAGTTACCCTAAAAATTCGGGACGAATTTTCTTTAAGGGGGAGTGATTGTAACGACCCCAAAACCCGTCCCTATTTATTTTATATTTTTGGGAATTTTAATTGAACTTTTATGTGCATTTTATGTGTTAAAAATATTTTCATGACTTGCATATATTATTTGAGCATATGTGGTAGTTAAAGTGTTAGTAGAAATTTTGTTAAAAGGAATAAATGAGTTAGTTGAAACTTAGGGTCCAAAGTGTAACTTTAAAGTTTAGGGGCTTATTTGCTCAAAATGAAAGTAGAGGGACCAAAGTGAAAATTCTATAAAAATCTTCATACTTATCTCCTCACCTCTTCTCTCTCTGCGTGCAACATTTTAACTTCTTTCTTTTCATTACTCCCTCTGTGTTCATCGAAGGAAATAGGTAAGTTCAACCCATTTCGATTTAATTCTTTTTATTTACTTACCCGTTTTAAAAACTAATTATATAAAAATGATCAGGGCGTTGAGTAGGTCATTTCTACCCGAACAAAACATATTTCTGCGATACTTTTTCCGGAAATAAGTAAGTTACTAATTCCCCTTAAATAGTAAAATAGTCATATATTTGCTATATGTGTGTTATATGGTGAAATTATTGTGAAAAGAATTTAAATGTGATACTTGTTTATTTGGGATAAAGGAAGTATAATTATACAGGGTAAGTGACTTGGTTTGTATGCAAGGATGTATATGGTGCATGTTTATATACCTGATATGTTAGTCTAAGTGTTTGAAAGTATACTCCTACTCGTGGGACGGTAAGATATTAACTTGAGTTAAATGTTAAATAAGTATATTATAAAAATTATACTATTATTCGTGAGACGGGGAAATGAATGAAATATCCTAAATGGTATATTAGTATATTAGAAAAATTATACTTATACTTGTGAGACGGTGAAACGAAAGGAGTGCAATTTTGGTACATTTGGAGGTTTGGGTGTTATCGAGTGGAGGTGGAAAGCATTAAGCTTTTCCACTGGACCTATTTCCCCAGTCCAGATTGGCCTTGGATGGGATGAACTCGCTCCCCTCGCGTGAGCATTAGGGGTATGACTTTGTGTCATTTTCTCCCGCTATTGTTGTTGTTGTGATTGTTTGTTCCGGAACCGGCTTCAGCCATTGTGCTGCTTTGTTGATACCTCTCAGATGGTTATGTTTGATTCGAGAACTTTGGTTATTATGGTTATGATTTGGTTTTCGGGATCCCGGCTTCAGCTATTTATGCTACTCAACTGGTTTTCTCAGATGGTATTCTCAGATGGTTATGTTATTTCGGTAAACCTTGGCTTGGTATTCTCGTAGGAGTGTTTACTCCTACACTATGTGTTGTATGATGAGTTGGTCATTATTTCCAACCGGTATGGGACGGTTGGCGATAGGGAGCCTCTCATGTTATGTGCTATATGCTATATGATTATTTGTTGATATTGTTTCTTTATGATTATCATATCAGCGTGTAACATAGTTGCATTTTAGTAGCTTACTGAGATTTATTCTCACCCCTTATTTGTTTACTGTTTTAGATAAAGGCGAGTCCAGGGGATAAGACACTTTTGCACGGGAGGACGTTGAAAGTGGTAAGAGTTTGGATTTGTTTTGGTCAAGGTTACATTACATAGATGTATAACCTTTTGGGTAGAGTTTCCTTGACTTCATCATCTTGTAATACCTATATTTTGGATAAGGCCGGTGTGTGTACATTTGTATAAATGTTTGTAAGACTTCGGGTTAAGTACTTTCGTTGTGAAAGTTGGTTGTAGAGTTTGTTTAAAGTTAAGTGAAGTCTTTGAACTTCAAGTGTGTTTTTGCTAGACTTTATAAAAGTACATTTCGAAAACTTTTTTTCAAAAGGTGTTTTATAACGTCTTCCATTCGTGTCCCGAGCGTGGGGCCAAGTAGGACCACGGGTCTGGGCCGCGACAGTCTTCTTCATGAGGAGGTATACATGAAACAACCTCCTGGGTTGTTGATATACATCCAACCTCCCCACTCATGTTTGCAAACTTCACAGAGCACTCTACGGATTGAAGCAGTCTCACCGTGCTTGGTTCCAACGATTGCATGATTTCCTTCTTCGTCTTGGTTTCTCTAACAGCCGCCATATTCTTCTTTATTCATACGACATAATCACTCGGGTTCCATTTCATTTTAGTCTAATGTCGATGATATCATTGTCACGGGTTCGTCTGCCTCCACCGTCTCCACTGTCATTGATGATTTGTGTGCGACATTTGACAGTCGCCGCTTGGGTGCGTTGAACTTCTTTTTGGGATTAGAAGTTACTCGTTCTGGGGATACTCTTCAGCTTGGACAATCACGGTATGTCCAGGATCTTCTTACCCGTTTTAACATGACTGATTGCAAGCCTTCTTCAACACCTTCTATCCCTCAGAAACGGCTCTCTAGTCATAATGGTGATTCTCTTTCTGATCCCACTACGTACCGTAGCCTAGTTGGTGGTCTTCAGTATCTCACTCTGACACGGCCTGATATTTCATTTTCTGTTAATCAGGTTTGTCAGTTTATGCATCAACCACGCACTACTCATTTAATCGCTGCCAAACGGATCTTACGGTTTTGTCAAGGGCACGTCCACCCTTGGTCTCACTTTTCATCGGTTTTCGTCCTTCTCTATTTGCGCCTACTCTGATGCCGATTGGGCTGGTGACCCTGATGATCGACGGTCTACTACTGGTGCTTGCATCTTTATCGGGCCCAATCTCATTTCTTGGACTGCCAAGAAACAGTCGACTGTTTCACGTTCTAGTAGTGAAGCTGAGTATCGTGCTCTTGCCACAACTACTGCGAAGTTGCGATGGTTCTCTTATCTCTTTTGCGAACTACATCTTCCATTTACTCCCCCATCATTGTTCTGCGACAATCTCTCTGCCCTTCACATGGCCCGCAATCCGGTTTTTCATGCTCGCACTCGCCACATAGAGATTGATTACCATTTTATTCGTGAATTGGTCACTCAGGGTTTTCTTCGTCTCCATTATGTCTCTACGGATGATCAGCTTGCCGATATCTTCACAAAGGGCCTGTCCAAGTTATCCATCAAGCTTCGTCTTCCCTACGGACGTCTTGCTTGAGGGGGGGTATTAGACGTAATATTCAGTAAGATTTTGTGTCCATGTAAATAAGGAGAGTAGAGTTTTATTATGCCTATTATTGTACATATTTGAGTCCAAATATTCTAGGTAGAATAGAATCTTTAGTTTTCCTAGTTTACGTTCTCTAGGGTTTTAGTATATATTGTATTGTACCGTTTCTCATCATTGTGAATAACAAGGAAATAATTTCCCAGTCGTGTGTTCTTTCTCTTGTTCCATGACCGTGTATGATTTTCTACACACCCAACCCCACCCATTTAATCCCATTAATTCTCTATTCATATTCCACAACTCATTTTATCCAACAAACACTACTATTTACCCCACTAATTCTCTCTCTTCATTTTCCGCCACACATTCACTACTTTCTCTTAATTATTATGCCATTTTTTTTTTGTCTCAATTCACATGAAATGGAGGGAGTATGTTCAAGCGTCTTTTCGGGATAGCTAGCAATAGGTCCCCTCGAATGTCTTGTGGAATAGCATGTTTACAGCCCTACACCAACAGCCACCAAACTATTGGCTTTATCCTCAATAGGTGTGGATGGATATATCTCACCTTCAAATTAACGAATTTTGATTTGGTTTATACTCCCTGTTTCAAATTATTTTTTTATTTGTTATTTTTTTAATTGTTTTTATATAATTTGAACTTAAAAGTGTATAAACAAAATATGATCAGTGAACTAAGTATTTACTCCCTCCGTCTCAAAATAGATGTCGTTTTGGAGTGTTTCACACATATTAAGAAATTTCATTAATGCATGTGAAGAAGTCCCAAATACCCCTAAAGCAATTCAACTACCTAAGTAATTAAATGGTTAGGTAAGAGGTAGTTCACTATCATTATTAAGGGTATAATTGGTATAGAGCAATAAAAAAGCTTTGAAAATAGTGAAACGACAAGTATTTTGAGACAAAATTTAACTCCCAAAACGACATCTATTTTGAGACGGAGGAAGTATATTCTTTAAAAAAAAACGTTAAATAAAATAATCATTTTAAAACGTGAGGGAGTATATATCTAGCCTGTACAATTTTCCGATCTTAATGTTTCAGATTTAATCATTCATTTCAGTGTATATGTTGGTGGAAAACGGGGTATAAAGACAAATAAATTTTTACTGAAGTGATCCAATTATTGAGAATAGAATGTCAGATTCCGCAATCCCAAATTAACCTACTCAATTAATGGACATACTTGGAAAAAGTGTTCCTCCTGTTGCGCAAAAAAAAAAAAGATGTCTAATTAATTCGTTGCATCCAAACATACATTCTCCAAAATGAGTCCAGATCTCCTGTGCCACAATGTGTGCCCCTCCCTATGCCACAAGTGATCCAACGGTTTTATGTTGATATTATCAAAGCATGTATACGGTTGAGATTATAATGGCACAGGGAGAGGCACACACTGTGGCACAGGAGATCTGGACTCCTCCAAAATAGGAGTAATTCGTTGCATCCACAATGAAGTTACGAGAAATATTTTATGATGTCCGGTCCGACTTACGGCCTTTTATTCCAAAAACACAACAATAATGGGCCGGATGTTCATTAAGCAATTTATTTGAGCATGGGACGGATAGGACCGACGTGTGGTCGTCTCTCTAATTCTCTCCTTATGTGGTGGAGATTGATTTGAAAAATGTGGGTCTCACTTGACATAAAAACACCTCGTCATCTGTCGAGCTCAAAAAGAGGTTGATATGGGTGATTGGTAGAGACAATTATCCCACATCGGGAATTAACTAGTCAATCATTGACTATATAAAGATCATGGGCTACTCCTCACATTGCCAGTTGGTTTTTGGATGGACTTCAGACTTTATCAGAACCATTGCAGGAGAAAAGGGATAGCAAAGTTAGGAAGTAACAGTTATAAATCCAGTACAAATATACTGAATAGTACTCTCTCCGTCACATAATATATGTCCACCCTCACATTTGCACGGAGATTTACTTATAAAAATAAGTAGGAGAGAGAATGAGTGGAAGGAATAATAAAGATTCTTTGTCATTTTAGGAAGTGGACATTTAATCTGGGACAGATTGAAAAAAAAAATGGACAGGACATATACTCTAGAATAGAAGAGAGGGAGTACTATATAACTGCATTTTCCTGGTAACGGTTTGAGAAAGTCAATAAGTTTATAACCATATGAAAACTGAAAAGTAATGCTTTTTGCATGCTTTTCTTGGGGACTCTGTACGTACGTTGTTTACTCATAAACGCAAGAGAAAATGTATGTGTGAAGGAGAAAGACACAAACTAAAAGCAATTTCATTTCATTTCCTAGCTTTGTGAAATTAAAAGCTAATAAAACAGTAGTAATTCACATTGATTTCGTGACTTTAGTTTACGACTTTATGTATGCATATCAAAAACTAAATTATTGTCGCGCAAGGTCTATTTATTACTCCACGTCCCATAATATGAACTTTCCATTTTGATGCCAAATTTATTTGAGGATGACCGAAATATAAGACAATTTAAGAACATGGATAGCTTCTGAATGAAACTAAATTTCAGTTTATAAATTTCTAAAATGACTAATACATTATCTCCTAACAGTATGTATAAAAGGTTTAAAATACTGCCCATTAATCCCCCTAACCCCACTAACAACAAATAAAATAAAACCAAAATTTAAATACCCAAAGTAAAATGATGTTTTCGTCCTTAAAACGAACCCGGATGGCTAAAATCACGTATAGTCACCCGTCGGTGTGATCCAATATCTCGAGCCCGTTTCGCATGTCCGTGCCGAGTTTCGTATCATTCTGAGATTGTTACTTTTGACCGAAAATTACCCTACCCATGCAGCACATTTGACTGTCTTCATTTTTTTTTTTAAATATAAATACTTGTTTCACTAGCCATGTTTTATAAAATACTCCCTCCGTTTCATGTGAATTGAGACAAAAAAAAGGCACAATAATTAAGAGAAAGTAGTGAATGTCGGATAGCATAGATCTGGGAGGTTTTACCACCGCCTTTTACTCTGATGCGCATGTCGACGCCGGCGAAACGGTGGCGGCCGAGAAGGAGGATTGGCTCGAAGGCCTTGTAACGGAGGATTTCGGGCTCGACTAGCTCGATTGGGACGCCGTTGATTTTGATTAGGCCCCTGCCTTTCTTGCAGTGAGTGACGGCGACGGCGGTCTTCTTGCGGCCGAAACATTGGACGGATTCGATTGGTGTCGCCATGATGGTAGTCGTCTCAATTGAGGTGAAACGGACGAAAAGGGAAATAAGTCTCAATTCACATGAAACGGAGGGAGTATTGGCAGAAGTATATCATTTTTCTTTCAGAAAAAAAATATAGGGAGAATTATTTTAAATCATGAATATATATGTAGAAATAGTGGGCGTGTTAGCCTCAGATTAAAGATTACGATTAAGATTTTACTTCTCACAATTTTCTTGGAAGATGTACAGATGATCAAATGGTTCCGTTGGGCCACTAGGCCCAAATCCAGCTCAATTGAAATTCTGCTTATCCAGCTATAGCCCATAAAGGCTTATACAGTCATCAACACTGACAACACATTATTTGAGTCGTTCTTATATAGAACGCGTTCTACACTAGCGTTAGTGTAGAACGTGTTCCTACATAAAAACGACTCCGCTCATTATAGACCGGGCTTATTATATTGGCCGGTAGATCCAGACGTCGTCGCTCATATGGAAGAAAATCTGAAAATTTTATGCCTGTTTCATCAATTGAGTCACTTAGATAAACTTTTAATGGATTAATCGATCACCAGGCATATAAAATTAAAGAAAGGCAGACATTTGATCAAGGCCAAGGCAGACAAACAAAGGCAAGACAATAACTTAGGCAAGGCATAAATTAAATCAATAACAGGTATATACAAATACAAATAAATGAGAAGGCATAAAAAATGAAAGACAAGGCAGGCATTCATCAAGTACGATGTAGACAAACAAAGGCAAGGCAAAACATAAAAGCAGACATAACTAATAATAACAACAGGCATATTAAAATGAATGAGAAGGCACAGGCCCGTCTAAATAATTATTGAGGCCCTGTGCTAAATGCAAATATTGGGGTCCTTATTATTTAAATAATTTACACAATAAATTGCAATAATGTTGAAGTAATAAACAAATAATCCATTAAAATTAGAATTAAATGTGTTATTAAAAAAAAAAACTTTCAAAAGTTTTTTTTAAAAAAGGAAAGCCTAACTTTAAAAAGAAAGGAAGAGAAGCCCAAAAATGAAATGAGTGGAAAGCCCAAGTAGGAGAAAAGAAGGCCCCAAAAAAAAAAAAAAAAAAAGGAAGAAGAAAAGAAGAAAAAAAATGTAGCACAGCCTCAGGTTCGAACTCGGACAAAACAGCTTGTCCATGAACCACCAGGACACCTTAATGTTTTTTAAGAAATTCGGTATATATATATATATATATATATATATATATAAAATTTGGGCCTTTTGGGCCCTGTGCAATTGGGCTGGATGCAGAACCTCAAAACCGGGCCTGAGAAGGCATAAAAAAAACATAGACAAAGACATACAAACAATGGGAAGGCATAAATCAAATTGATAACAGACATATTTAAATGAATGGGAAGGCATAAAAATGAATGGGGAGGCAGGCATTTGATCAAGGTCATGGCAAACAAACAAAGGCAAGGCAACGACTTAGGCAAGGCATACAAAATGAATGAGAAAGCATATTAAAATGAATGAGAAGGCATAAAAAGTACATAGACAAAGGCATACAAACAATGGGAAGGCATAAATCAAATTGATAACATGCATATTTAAATGAATGGGTAGGCATAAAAATGAATGGGGAGGCAGGCATTTGATCAAGGCCATGACAGACAAACAAAAGCAAGGCAACGACTTAGGCAAGACATACAAAAATGAATGAGAAGGCATAAAAAAAATGAAAGACAAGGCATACAAACAAAGTTTGGGGTTATTTTGATCCGGTTGTTCCTTCATTAACTGGTTTACGGTTAATGAGCCGCGCATTTTTATGCGTTCTACTAATATTTACAAGTTTGTTACCGCTCAATTTAAAAACACGTTTTACATTAAGTTAGTGTAAAACAAGTTTTTCCCAAGATTTTGTGACATTATTTTGACTAATAATCCATAACAAAATAGAATACTCCCTCCGTCCCAAAATGATATTCACATTTGACTATTCAAACTTTTTAAGGATAAGAATACTTGTTTCTCTAGCCATGTTGTGTCTATGAACATTTAAGCCTAAATTGTAGAAATAAGAAGATTATTTTGGGGGCAAATGAGAATCATTTTGGTACGGAGGGAGTATTTAATACTTTACTTTTTTATTTCAAATTGAATTTCTATTTAAAATAAATTTGTTTTTAAATATTTTTTATTTTTGAGTTTTCTTTCATATTTAATTGTATATTTGAAAAACTAAAAGTGTAAAGATGTATATCAAAGATAATTATATACTATATTTTTGTGACAAAATTTTATCAAATGCAGGGTGTTCTTTTAATGAAAAAATAGGCATTAATTTTAAGGTTGTACGACTAATTTATTTTTTTAGCAATGGATCATGGATTCATGGGATCAACTCACTCTTACGAAACAGTTGCCTCAGCTGCCAATATTGAAGAAAAACCGATTAGGAAACTGAAACAAATAAACATAAGGTGTTGCAATTACAATTTGATAAGTATAATCTTGGCTGTTATTCTTTCTCGACAAAGTCTCAAATGCGGCGGTTATACACTGTGCGGCGGGCTGATCCATGGGTCGAACCCGCCCGTCAGCGACTCCTCCACTCTCAGCGCGACATGTGGCAAGTTAAAAAAAAAATCATTAACTTTAAAATGCTATATCTTGATATTTATAACTCAAAAAAATATATTTAAAAATACCGTTGTGTTCGTCTCGACGAGACGAATAAAACTACATAGGTCATGATATGGGTTGATTTCTTTTTTAAAAAAAAAACATATTTTTTTACACACAAAAAGTTTGAGCTGCTTGTTAGCTGAAATGTAACACCCTGTTCTGATAAAAGTAACCGTTTCATCTTAAAAAATTAACAATTTTTACAATCAAATGTAACAACAATTTTACAAGAAAATTTAAATTGTTTGATAGTTTTTGTTGTTAGAAAAAAGTAAATATTTGAAGTGTAACAAAGTGAATATATAATTATAATTTTCTACATAGATGAATGTAACATTTTTATTTAGTAAATGTTACTTTTCTTCTTTAAAAAAGAGTAAAATTCATATATATAATCGAGTTGCATTTCAATTGTTACTTTCTCAATAAAAAATTGTTACATTTCAGATATAATATTACATTTAAGAATATAAATTATTACAATTGAGAAAAAAAATGTTACATTCATTTTTTATAAAATGTAACATTAGTTTAGTTTGTCAATCTTATGTTAATTTTGGAAGAAAAAAATGTTACATTTGAAAAAAAGAGTGTTATATTCCTTTTCTAAAAAGTGTGACATTAGTTTAGTTGTCAATCTTTATGTTATCTTTAATCTATTGCAGCAAAATTGTGACACATTTGAAGAAAAAAAAGTGTTACATTTGAAAAAAAAAATGTTACATTTCGTTATAATAAGTGTTACTTTTGTTGAGAGAAAAAAAGTTGGGGTGGCAAAAAAAAGGGTTAATGACAGATTAGGGCCTGAACTCCAGGAGGGTGCGTCTAAAAGGGGCCTGAGTTTTTTTTTCCCGCTAGATCAGAGCTCAATATCATAATTTTTCGGCAATTAAGGGCTTTATGATGGAAATTGTTAGAAAAGTCAGTTAAGTGCCATGTGCATGGCACGTGATCGACTAAAAGGATGGATTTGTAACGATATTAGTTAGTAAGGGTTTTAGTGAAATTTTTGAAACTCAAAAGGTTTACAAATGAAATAAATATTTTTTCTAAAAAATAATATTTTTTCTAAATAATCAAGTATATAATAAAATAAGTAATTATCATATATAAAAAATTTATTAAAAAAATAAAAATTATTAAACAAATTACTCTAATAGCTATATTAATGTTGGGTATGCCCACATATATCTCAGTTTTAATGTAATAAGATTTATTAGATTTGATTGATCCATCACCTAAGTTTTATTTCATGGACTTTAGACCCTCATGTAAGAAGTATTTATACTTCATTTTTTTAGGTTGTCCATTGTTATAGAATAGGCTTAGAAATAGGGCAAGAAGATCAAGATTCAAAGAAAAACCACTCAGCGAGTTTGAGCCGCGCATATGCGCCCTCTGCGCTATGCACCATGCGCCTTTCTTCATTCGCGCCATGCGCCTCTCAGAAACGCGCACACAAGGATTTCTTCCTAGCTATGTTACGCGCCTCTACGCCCCTTGATTTAAGCGCACACTTACTGTGCGCCTCTTGGCTCAATGCGCCTCTTGGCTCAAACGCGCCTCAAAGTGTTTATTCAACACTCAGTGATTTATTGAAGACTCAAAAACTTGAAAAGAATTCAAATTACGTCAATGATCCAACGGTGGTTAAAAGATGCATATGCGCCTAATCTATTGACACGTGCCCTCAACGGTCACATTTATGTTGAGTGTCAAAATGGCCATAATATATGCATACTCCAATCAACGAGCGACAGCTCATCTTATCCACAAGGATTTCCAACGGCTAGTTTTTTGAAGTTCACTATAAATACCCCATAACTTCAACATTTTGAAGTTGCTGAGTTTTGCTAAGAATTTCAAGAATTTCTCTCTCAAAGCATTTGTTGAAGATTTGAAGATGGCCTTCGTTTTTCCAGATTTCCTCAAGAACATCTTCATACCTTCATCCTTAGCCCAGATCTTCAAGCTATAACACTTTAGTTTCATTGTGCTCTAAATCATAAAGATCTAAAGAGCCTTGATACTAAAAGCACACACGCACCTCTTTAAGTTTGATCATTTAGATCCATCTTTTAGAGATACACCGGTTATTGTTTTGGATTTGTTCATTCATAGAAAATTAGATCTTGAGTTAGTGTAGGAGCTCAAAAGTTGTAATTTGTAACACTCTCTCATTATATAAGATCTCCATTAGAAATCCAAGACTAACCATCTTGGTAGAGGACGTAGATCTTTCATTGATCGAACCTCTCCAAATAGCTTGTGTTATTATTTTGTCATTTCTTTCAAGTTATTATTTTCACTCACTATTTGCTTGTTTACTCATTGTAGATTGATTGAACTGAATTGTGTTGTGTTGATATATCATTTGCCTTAGTTCCCTATTTCAACCACTTTGAGCCAAAATACTTAGAGTGTGTGTGCGCCCCTTTATCACACTTTGCGCCTATTTTCATTACTAAATTCCGCTGTGCATTTCACTCACTCACTTAGGCGCATTTCATAACGCTTACTTGATAAAGTGCGCATTTGCAATTGAGTTTTTCAAGGGTACGAAAAGAATTTTAAAACAGCTATTCACCCCCCCCCCCCTCTAGCTATTTTTCATACCCTTGTTGCCCTTTGGGACCAACAAGTGGTATCAGAGCAAACACCTTTATAAAACATTTTTTGTTTTTCAAGCTTAAAAGCTTGGGTGCCGATTCTAAATGGCAAACTCAAAACCTATGGCAACTGCAAACTACACTCACGTTCCGGTCTTTGATGAAGATCATTTTGACGTGTGGAAATTCAGCATATTGACTCATCTCAACTCAATCGATGAAAGGCTCCATGACACCGTCGTTTATGGACCTTATATTCCGATGAAGGCGAATCCAAATCCACGCACCAACGCTGCTCAACCTACAGTTCTAAAACCAAGGGAAGAATGGACCGAGGAAGAAATTAGAAGAGTTGCAAATGATGGCAAAGCAAGAAACATTCTTCTAAGCACTCTAAGCACGGCTATGAAACTACAAGTCATGCATTGTGCTACCGCTAATGAGCTATGGGATGCTATTGAAGAGCATATTGAAGGAGACACGGTCTGCAAGGAGAACAAGAAATACGAAGTACAAAAGAGATTCAACAATTTCTCTCAACTTCCCGGTGAAAACTTGAGACAAACTTATGAACGCTACTGTGAAATTATCAATCTATGTATTTCACTTGGCATGAAGTTTACCAACAAAGATTTGAATGTAAATTTTCTACAAGCTTTTGGATCAAGATACCTACATAAATCTAGTGCTCTTGAAGATGCTGGAACTTTACATGTTTGGACTTTAAGGAACCTATATGCAAATCTCAAAGTTTACGAACTCAAACTCCAACGAATCAGCGAAACTGAAGGAAAGTCAAAATCTATGGCTATGATGGCGCACAGAGAAGCTGCGCCTACACCTGCGCCTACTCCTGCGCCTGTACAAGATGAGAAAAGCTCCGATCCCAAAATTTCTACTTCTGAGCTATTAGACATGGATGATGAAGACTTCGCTTTATTTGTGAAGAAATTTCAAAAATTCAGAAAATTCTCAAGACCCGGCTCAACTAACAAATTTCAAGGATCTACCAGCAAAGCTCCTCAAAAGTTTTCTAGGAGCAGTGATTCAAAAAGGAAAGAAGATCTTGTTTGTTTTAATTGCAGGAAACCCGGACATTTTGTATCAAGCTGCCCGATCCCCAAATTTGAATATATGCAGAAGAAGAGCAGCCATACTCCCAAATTCACTTCCAAGTTCACTCGTCACAAGGGAATGGTTGCTGAAGAAGAAGCACCAGCAAATGAGCACAACACTTGGATTGAAACAGACTCCGATGAGAGCGATGAAGATTCCGATGATGGACTCGTCTGTTTGATGGCAAATGATGATGAAGTTAATGCTTATGATTCTGATGATGACTTCTCCAAGGATGTTCCCGATATGAATTCCTTGAATAAACCTATCAAGAAATCTGCAGGTTTTCAAGAAGTGAAAAATAAGAAAGGACCAACCATCAGCGAGCTCGTTGAACAAGGATTTCTCACTCCGGCTCAAAACGATGGTGGATTGCTATTCTCACGATGTGATCTTGGAGCAAGGAACAAATTGAGAAAAGGAGCATACATTAGATCACAGGTTGAACCAACTGCTCCAATCTCCAAAATCAATGATGAAGTGATTGCTGGACAAGAAAAATTGTTCAAGAAGGCTGAAAAGGTAATTACTAGATTTGATAGTATGAAAGAAGCTTTAGCACTATCATGTGATGAAATTTCCCAGCTTAAGACTGAGAAATCTCTACTTAAATCTGAACTCACCCTCCTTAAGGAGCAGATAAAGAGCATGACTCCTCTTACTGTTAAAAACACTTTTCTAACAGAACAGAACTCACTTCTTAAAGTTCAAAACGATGAATTGGTTGCTCAAATTACTGATCTTAAAAAGATTACAAATGAGTGGTCCAATTCTCGTGTCACTATGGAGAATATATTTGAGTCCCAAAAAGTCAGTGGTGATAAAAGTGGCTTGGGATTCTCATCAACTAGTGACAACTTTAAATGTGATGTCTGTGCTGAAAAAGATAGTGAATTTACCAACCAACAAACTTTTGAAATTCCCAAGGAAAAACATTCTAATTCAATGGGTAAAGGACAGGAAAAAATCAAGAGACAAACATTCCATTATGTCTACCCAACGAAGCAATTTGGGAAAGCTAATGGGAAAGATATAGCTACAGATGAACCATCTCCTAGCAAAATCATTCTTGAAAATAGGCGCGCTCCTTCTCCGAGTGCTCACTATGCGCCTAAGAGCCACGCGCCTCATCGCCGTGCGCCTCCTAGCCCTATGCGCCCTCCGAGAAAAAGCACTCCAAAATTTCAAAAGAAAGATTTTGTTAAGGCTAGTTCATTTGACCCAAAGAAGAATGTCATCCCCAAGAAAAGTAAAGAGTTTGTGAAAACTCATGTGATTGGTGGCTTTCATCATTGTTCCATTTGTGATTGTTCAGGACACAAGGCCGTGGAATGCCTTTTGCGATTCACTCCCAATGCCAAAGGACGTAAACATCCTAAGGTCAAGCAAGAGTGGGTTGTCAAAAGTTGCTAACCCTAGGACCCAAAAGGAATAAAGGGGACCTGCTTAAATGTCTATATTTCAGGTTCTTTGTTTCATGGATGGATCTTCAAAAGCTAGAAATTATGAATGGATTCTCGATAGTGGATGTTCAAGACACATGACTGGAGATGAATCCTTATTAGAAGATGTCCATAAAGAAAGAGGTCCCTCCGTAACATTTGGCGATAATAACAAAGGTCAAGTTGTAGCATATGGAAAGCTCAAGAAAGACAAAGTGTGCATTGAAAGAGTCTCACTCGTCGAAGGGCTCAAGCACAACTTATTATCCATATCTCAATTCTGCGACAAAGGATTAGAATGCCATTTCACTTCAACGCAATGTCTTATCAAGAATGGCAAAACTGGAGCTATCTTACTCACGGGATATCGTAAGACAAATATTTATATTATTGATTTCCATAGTATGAACTCTAGTACTAATCTTTGTTTTGTAGCAAAAAGTGTGAACGAAAATAGTTGGCTGTGGCACAAGCGCTTAAGTCACTTGAACTTCAAGTATCTATCTAAACTCAGCAGGAACAATCTTGTCAAAGGACTTCCCAAGGTTGCTGATCATCATGACAAAAAGTGCGCCGCATGTCAACTTGGCAAACAACCGAAGCAGTCATTTTCAAGCAAGTCTAATCCTTCAACTACAAGATGTTTGCAACTGCTTCACATTGATCTATTTGGACCAGTTTCCACCGCAAGTATTAGAAGAAACAAGTATACTCTAGTTGTGGTGGATGATTATTCAAGATATACATGGGTGGAGATGATGATTACAAAAGATGATTGTTATGATATTCTCACTACCTTATTTCGACTGCTCCAAACCCAAAAAGAAGATGACATCGTTAGTGTTAGATCCGACAATGGAACAGAATTCAAAAACAACGGTGTTGCTCGATATTGTGAAGATCATGGGATAGATCACAACTTTTCAACCGCCGGAGTCCCTCAACAAAATGGCGTTGTTGAACGAAAGAATAGAACGTTGATTGAAGCGAGAAAGACGATGATAGCTGAAGCTAAATTGCCTAAGTACTTTTGGGAATAAGCTATCAACACTGCATGTTTTACTCAAAATCGTTCCCTCATCAACAAACTTCATAACAAGACTCCGTATGAACTTTGGCGTGGTAGAACTCCCAACATTGCATTCTTCAAGATCTTTGGTTGCAAATGTTATATCCTCTACAACGGAAACGAACATAGAGGTAAATTCGATGCCAAAGCCGACGAAGGTATTTTTGCTGGGTATGCCAAACACTCTAAAGCTTTTCGAGTTTTTAATATAACTACATTTGTGATAGTTGAATCTGTACATGTTACATTTGATGAACATTCTCTCCTTGAGCCACATTTGGCTCCAAATGTTGCTGATGATTCTATTGAGCTAAATGATACAGGTGCTCCTATTTATGTTGCGCCCACTCAAGATCAGAATTTATCAACTCAAGGAAATCCATCTACATCAAATGCGCCTAATTCAATGTATAATGCGCCTGGTGAATCCTCTATTGCGCCTCTCTCAAATGATGCGCCTCGTGATTCCTCTCACGCGCCTATTTCTACTGCTGCATCTGGTGTAAACCCAAATTTCAATTCTGAGCCAGTTCAACCCCCAAATTTCAATGACTTTGAATCTGGTGAAGATGTACCAATTGAAGACCTTCAAGTTTCTACGACTCAACCTAACTTACCTCCTGAAATTCGTGAAGTTAGAGGTCACCCAATTGCTAATATCATCGGTGATCTACAAGTTGGTATTCATACAAGGAGAGCTACAAACTTTGATGCTTACACTGCTTTTATCTCTCAAATTGAACCGAAGAAGGCTGATGAAGCGCTCCAAGATCCTAATTGGGTTGTTGCAATGCAAGAAGAACTCAATCAATTTGATCGATGTAAGGTCTGGACTCTAGTTCCAAGACCAACTGATCATGGAGTGATTGGTACGAAATGGGTGTTCAGGAACAAGATGGATGAGAATGGAACCATCACGAGAAACAAAGCAAGATTGGTTGCACAAGGCTATAGGCAAGAAGAAGGAATTGACTACGATGAAACTTTTGCGCCCGTAGCAAGACTTGAAGCTATCAGATTATTTCTAGCTTACGCCGCTCACAAAAACTTCAAGTTATATCAAATGGACGTGAAGAGCGCGTTTCTAAATGGTGAACTCCAAGAACAAGTCTATGTTGCTCAACCACCTGGGTTTGAAGATTCACAATTTCCAAATCATGTGTACAAACTCCAGAAAGCTTTGTATGGACTCAAACAAGCACCAAGAGCATGGTATGATACACTATCAAAGTTTCTCATCGAAAAAGGCTTCACTCGCGGTAAAATCGATACAACTCTTTTCATTACCAAACATAATGGTCATAAATTACTTGTTCAAATTTATGTTGATGATATTATATTTGGTTCTACTAATGAATTGTTGTGCAAGCGTTTTGAGAAACTAATGAAGAGCAAGTTTGAAATGAGCATGATGGGAGAACTCACATTCTTCCTCGGGCTTCAAATCAAGCAAATGAGTGAAGGCATCTTTATCAATCAAGCCAAATACACAAAGGACTTAATCAAGAAGTTTGGACTTGAGAACGCTAAAGCATACGATACTCCAATGGCCACCGGCAACAAACTCGACAAAGATTTAAAAGGTAAACGTGTTGATCAAACGCTCTATCGAGGTATGATTGGCTCACTCCTTTACCTTACTGCTAGTAGGCCTGATATTATGTTTAGTGTTTGTGTTTGTGCTCGTTATCAATCCGACCCTAGAGAAGCACACTTAATTGCTGTGAAACGTATTATAAGATATCTCTCTGGCACTGTTAACCTTGGACTTTGGTACACCAAAGATTCGAACTTTAAACTTGTAGGTTATTCAGATGCGGATTATGCAGCGTCCACAATTGATAGGAAAAGCACTAGTGGCACCTGTCATTTCCTCGGATATCGACTTGTGTCATGGGCAAGTAAGAAACAAGCTTCTGTATCTGTTTCAACAACCGAAGCCGAATATATCGCTGCGGGAAGTTGTTGTTGCCAAATACTTTGGATGAAGCAGCAATTGGTGGACTATGATATCATCGAAGAAAATTGTCCCATCTACTGCGACAACACATCAACAATTGCGGTTTCTGAAAATCCTGTCATGCACTCAAAGACCAAGCACATCGACATCAAATATCACTTCCTCAAAGACCACGTGGAGAAAGGCAATATTCATTTGGAACACGTGGGAACGGACTATCAAATCGCCGACATTCTAACGAAAGCACTCGACGCGAAACTGTTCATGTTTTTGAGAGGTGAAATGGGTATGCTTGAACTCAACTAAATTCAATATAGTTTTGTCAATACTAATGATTTTATGTTTTGTTGAGTTATGAGTATATTAGGTACAATTGTTAAATCAATTTTTTCAAAGTTTCAAGGAAACTATGCGCCACCTATGCGCCTTACTTACTGCGCGCCCATCTCTCATTTTCTGTGCGCTCAATATCTGCGCGCCTATAAATTCATGCGCGCCTAATATCCAATACACTTCAAACATTTATGCGCCCTCAACCATCTTTGCGCGCCCTGATGTGTAATGCGCCTTGATGAATAATGCGCCTAGATGAGTATGCGCCTTGTTGACGTAATGCGCCCCTTCATGCGCGCATTAACTATTGCGGTTCGATCAATTCTCAAATTTAATTTCAATGATTGAACGTATTAAATACACAAGTACCAGGTATGTTTATTCTGTTCATTTATTATAGGAATCTATGTCTTTTGACATTCCATTAATTGTTCAAGGGTACTTGTGCAATTAAATTTTTCCCTCGTTTTACGCTTTTCGAAAAATTTTATTTTCTGGGGATATATTTCTCGTACCCCAAACTTACACCAAATTAGATGTTTTTTGTGTTTGTGCAAAAATTAGTCAAAATTGCTCATACACTTAAAGGGAAAGTGGAGCAGTTTTTCAAATATTAAGATGTCACATCAGTCGTACTTTGTGTCATTCAGCATTTAATGCACTTCTAATCTCAAAATCCCTCATAAATGCGCCAGTCATGATTAGCCGCCTTTTTCAAAATCCCTCATAAATGCCATCCTTTCAACTTCCCATTTTTTTTAAATTTTTGACTGTATTTTTTCTTTATCAGTGCAAATTTTGAACCTAACCTATAAATATTCATCATCACCTACACTCCCTCCTACCAACTCTCCTCTCTCAGTCTCTCGTCTCTCTCTCTCTCCCCGACTCTCACCTTCTCTCTCTCTCTACCTTCATCTTCTCTATTCTTCTTCTTCATTTTCTATATATATATATAAGTTTATGGGTCCTAAGAAAGCATCAACATCTACACAAGACGAAATGGTATGAATTCTCAACCTTTCATCTCTTTAATTTTCTGAATTCTTGTTCCTTTTTCGTCATTTTCAGTGTTTTTCGTTTTTACAAAACCCGGATTCGTTTTATCCTTGATTTTTCATGTTTCGATGATCCGTTTTCTATATCGTTTGTTAGGTTGTGTTCTATTCATGATTTCGAATCTTTTAAATCCAACATTTCAACGATCAATGCTTTCTTTGTTACAAATCTGAATTTTTGGTTTCAAAACTTTTCAAATTTTTCGGTTCTTCTTTTGTTCATTGTGCTTTCATCATTGATTTGTTCATGTTTTTGTTTACATATTTAGATTCCTTGTTGTCATGCGGTCATTTTGATATATTATTTGTCTATTTTGGTGAAGTTTCATGATTTTCGTGTTCTTGGTGTTCTTCGAGCATTCAAGGGTCGTTCTTCGTGTTCTTCGTCATTCTTGCATGTTTTGGTCTCTAAAAATTTTCTATCTTGTTTTCGAAAATTTGAACTTTTTGATTTTCATTTCTTTCATTTGAATATTTGTTGTTTTGTTTTTGCTAAGTAAAAATTTTCATACGATATGCGCCCATGTACTTCTTTATGCGCCTATTTTTTATGCGCCTGAATGCTTTCTGCGCCTCTCCTTGTATATGCGCTTAAATTATTCTGCGCCTAAAACCTTATGCGCCTAACTTTGTACTTAGTCAAATTTCGTTGTTTTAATTTTTCCTTAGTATTCACATAGAGCCATAATATGCGCCTTGTAACTCTATGCGCCTTATATATTTCATGCGCCTAATTCAATCATGCGCCTTGAATCTCTAATTTTGTGCGCCTGATTCAATTATGCGCCTATCTATTCTTTATGCGCCTATGTTACTTTGATCATTTTATGTTTCTATGCGCCTTTGTCACTTCTAACATCAATTATCTTGTTTTTCAGGACCTTGCAAATTTCAAATTAGAAGAAACTCTTGATCTATTAGAAGAAACTCTTGATCTATTATTTTCACTCACTATTTGCTTGTTTACTCATTGTAGATTGATTGAACTGAATTGTGTTGTGTTGATATATCATTTGCCTTAGTTCCCTATTTCAACCACTTTGAGCCAAAATACTTAGAGTCTGTGTGCGTCCCTTTATCACACTTTGCGCCTATTTTCATTACTAAATTCCGCTGTGCATTTCACTCACTCACTTAGGCGCATTTCATAACGCTTACTTGATAAAGTGCGCATTTGCAATTGAGTTTTTCAAGGGTACGAAAAGAATTTTAAAACAGCTATTCACCCCCCCTCTAGCTATTTTTCATACCCTTGTTGCCCTTTGGGACCAACAATTAAATATAAAATGATTTAGATTATTTTCTAAATAATAAATTTAAAATAAAGAAAATTATAAATAAATTTAAATTTTATTCTATGAACATACTCCCTCCGTCCCACTCGAAATAGGACGTTTTGCCATTTTTTGTGTCCCACTCGAAATAGACATCCCAAAATGGAAAGCTTTTATTACTTTTTTATTAGTAGGACTCACTTGTCATACTCATAACAAATTTTTATTTATTATTCCCCACCCACTTTCTCTCTCCTTCATACTCACAACACCTACTTTTCAAACAACTTTTAATAATAAAATATTATTATTCCTTAATCCCTGTGTCGGGACCAGGAATCCTATTTCGGATGAGACGGAGGGAGTAATAAATTACTTTTTATATTGACCAAATTTAAAACAACATAAAGTAATTATCACTATTTAAAAAAATATATATTTATTCCCATAAAATTTCATCTTTATGGAAAAACAAAAAAAAAAGAAAAAAACCCAGATTGGATTTCCACCAGTCCACACATCACAAAGAAAATTGAAACAAAACAAATTATAAAAAAAGAGAGAAAAAATAAACAAAATACTCACACCTTGAATTGTCTCAAAAGTATTGACCTCAAATTATCCATTTCCAGATCTTGAACCGGAGATCAACTTTGCATTTGGCTTTAGAAGTTGTAGCCACCGTCGGCGTCTTTCCGGTAGGCACCGTCGCTTTGATTCCGTCACACGTGACTCTCACTCTAACCTTCTTCGTCTTCGTCCCTCCCATCTTCACTCTCACCTTAGTATCCAACTGGATCTTCAACGGCAAACCGTTCTTGCTCTTCGCACTTGATTTCAGATTCGAACCCTCCACGCTCTGCCCCGTAGTCGAAATTACTGATCTCAACGTCGTCGTATTCTTATTCCCGTGGAGGAATCCGACGAACTGGCCATCGTCGACGTCAACATCCTCCGATTTGATCGAAACGAGGATTGGATCGTAGAAGAAGGTGATCTTGTGATTGGGGTTACGAGCAATTAGAGTGAGATTGAACTTGGAGGAGAGGGTATTGAGCCCTGATCAAGACGGAGGGAGAAATAAATTGCTTGATCAAGGTGATCTTGCTTGGTTTTAACCCTTCAAATTTTAAAATTTACAGTTTGACCATTTTTGACAAATTTTCATTAAAATCCATCCATTTAGTCGATCACGTGCCATGCACATGACACTTAACTGACTTTTCTAACGATTTCCGCCAAAAAGCCCTTAACCGCCGAAAAATTATGATATTGAGCCCTGATCTAGCGGGAAAAAAAACTCAGACCCCTTTTAGACGCACCCCCTGGAGTTCAGGCCCTAATCTGTCATTAACCCCAAAAAAAATCATCAAAAAAATAATAATCAAGCTCTCTCCGTGCGCCGGTGCGGTGGCCGCACAGCAGCTCTTCTTTCTCTCACAATGATGTCGAGTATCGTTCTACACAAATAATGTATGACTCACGCTCTCTCCTAGTATTCCTCAAAAATGGTTTTAGGAACTTCCAAAACGATGAATACTCCCTCCATGTGCACAAATTTTCTTTTTAATTTAATCGTCCTGTTACAATTGGCACATTATTAAAAATAGTAAATTTTTTTTACTAATTATCTTTCCTACTTTACTTTTATACTCACTACACTTACACTTTCTCTCTCTTTTACTCACTTTTCATACTCACAACACTTACACTTTTATTAATTACCGTGCTAGAAATCTTTTGTGCCCATTGGTCTGGGACGGAGGAGTATTCATTTTGAAACAAAATTTTGGAAATTTGAATACTCCCTCCGTCCCGCCGGAAACTTCAAAAAAAAATTATGGCACAAGAATTAAGGGAAAAGGTGAAAAAAGTGATGTGTTGTGAATGTTGATAGTTGAGTGGGAGAGAGAAAGTGGGGTAGAGAATAGTTAGTGGGTTAGTGGATGTGAGTATGAGAAGTGGGACCCACTAATTAAAAAGTATTAAAAACTTTCCATTTATGGAATGTGCAATTTCTATGGGACGCCCATTTTGGTAAGTTTTGCAATTTTCGGTGGGACGGAGGGAGTATTAAATTAGGAGTGAAGACTGGAGAGAGTATGTCTTATACATCAAAGAACTTTAGTTCTGATGATATCCGATATTAGCTTTTATATTAGAGGTAACGAGTTCGAAACTAGTTAATAACATGTGCTAGTCTATTAGTGATGTTTCTATTTCTATTACCCTCTTTATTTCAAAATGATAGTTCAGTTTCCTCATTTTGTTATAGACCTTCTGTTGATGGGTCTATTTCTATTACCCTCTTCATCAAAATTGTCTAAAGTTTTTAAATCACTAAATTTTTAAAATAAATAATACAATTTAAAATATTTGAAAAATTAAATGAGACTATTTTTTGAGACGAAGCTGAGAGGAAATATCAATTTGACTCACTGCATCAAACTAATTTTTTTTATTTTGAAAGAAAACTAATTTAATTGGTAAATAGAGAAAAGTGTGACTATATCTTGACTAGGGATGGCAACGGGCCGGGTTTCGTCAAAACCGAACCCGACCCTCGTGACAAAAGGAGTGCCCCGAACCCGACCCGAAAACAAGGAAAACCGAATCCAACCCGACCCGTATAAAATTATAAAATTTTCAGCTCATATTTGCTTTGGCCCAATCTATGTATAAGCTTAAATTTTTATTAGTTATAGAAATTAGTTTAAAATCATCAAACCTCACTAAAAACAACTATAAAAATAAATTGAACGACATATAATATGATTAACTAACATAATATTTTAACTTTGTACATGAGGGTGCGGGTAACTAACACAATATACATGATGGTGCGGGTCGGGTCGGATCACGGCGGGTCAATATCAAAACCCGAACCCGACTCTAACCCGCTCGGGTCATGAAAATTGCAACCCGAACCCTACATTTTCGGGGCGGACCGCCTTCAGGTTCGGTCAAATTGCCATCCCTAATCTTGACTATAGAGGTCTCAGGTTCTACTCCCGCTGGGAGCAGGTTCTATAGTATATAAACGGTTTATATACTAAAAGGCACTATAAAGCCAATTTTTTGTCCATAAGGAGTGGCTCAGTGGTAGAGCCAAACTTCACAATGTGTGAGGTCTCGGGTTCGATCCCTTCCCATGCCTCCTAGGACATCATTATTATAAGGGGGTAAGTGGGGAACCACTATCGATCCTCTTTAAAAAAAAAAAAAAAAAAAAAAAAAAAAAAAAATCTTGACTATAGACCATATGGGACGAGTGGAGCTAATTTTCGTCCAATTTTTTCTGTCCACATTTTAGGTGGAAGTACTAGGTAGTGAAAATGGGGTTGGTCTCCTGTAAAACGCGTTTTTCCTAATGGTTAGGAAAAAACGTGTTTTTTAAAACCTCCAGAAGACTTTATATTGATATCCAGAAGGATTTATACTGATATCCAGGACCCTTCTGGCTATCACTTTCAAAGGTTTTGGCTATCAATCTCATATCCAGAAAGCTTTATATTGATATTCAGAACCACAGAACCCTTCTGGCTATCACTTTCAAAAGTTCTGGCTATCAATTTCAAAGGTTCTGCTATCAATCTCATATCCAGAAGGCTTTATATTGATATCCAAGACCCATTTGGCTATCACTTTCAAAGGTTCTGACTATCAATCTCATATCCAGAAGCCTTTATATTGATATCCAGAACCGTTGAGAAGTTTCGATTATTTACAAAAATGGCACCACGTTTTTTTTTTAAACACGTCTTTCCTAAGCGTTTGGAAAAACGCGTTTTTCCCAAGATTTTGCGGTGAAAATGACGGCTTTGAAGTTTTAACTTTCAACCAAAGACCACCTACAATGGAAAATTAAAAATGGAATGAAAGTGGATTTCATTTAGATGAAGTGCTACAATGGGAAAATGAAACTTGGAAGGATGAAAGTGAGAAATGAAAAAAATCAGTTGACTAGAAAAAAAAAGGGGCCCCACGAACGGACACGCGTCGGTGTCTAAATGGGCCGACACACGCGCGTGTCTCACACCCCCCGACACGGCGCGTGTGTTGGCAGAAATCACGTTTCTTTTTTCTTTCCATCCGATTGGGACACGTGTTGGGCTAAGATTGGTGCATGGGATTTTCGGATATATTTTCTATCCCAAATTATTTGAGTTGAATTATCACCTAGTAAATTAAAAAAAAATTCACCAAAATTCATTAAAAAAAATCCCTATAAATAGATGCAAGTTTCATTTGATTTGGACACATAAAAAAAAACCCCTCTTTTCTCAGTTATCCTTTAATAAACTCGATTTAATTCTCACTTTAAGTCCGTCACCCTCAACCACTCAATTTCTTATAAAGATTCTCAGTATGTAACTTTATCTTTTAGTTAAATCTATTTAATTTTCACTTCATGTCATCTTTCTGCAATTATGTACAACTTTAATGTGTGTTTTCTGCAATGGTGTACTACTTTAAAGATTCTCAGTATTTAACTTTATCTTTTAGTTAAATCAATTTAATTCTATTATTGGAGTCCGTCAATTTCGACCACTCAACTTGAATCCAATCGTTATCCTTTAAAAAACTCGATTTAATTCTCACTTCAAGTCCGTCACTTTCAACCACTCAATTTCTTATAAATAATACTCTCTTCTTTCCTTCTTCCTACATCAAACACTCTCTCCTTTCCTTTTTCCTACATCAATGGATCCATCTGGATTTCCTTTTGATATCGAAGCCTACAAAAGGCAATATGAATTTGAGGAGAGGTTTATTGTCAACCGGTTTTTTGAAAGAGATACACAGGAAAAAAAACGATAAATATTTCAAAAGAGATCACGCTTTACATAATATGATTGTTGAGGATGAACGGGATACGTATTCTCAGAATTGGCTTGACTATCAGGAACAATCTGAGGCAAGTGGATCCAGTACACAACAACCATTCTCGACTGAGGTATTACCTGCATTTGCAGATCATGTACGTACTAGATCGGAATTCCGTGATCCAAGAGCTCATAAAAAATTGCAAAAGGATCTAGTCAAGCACATATGGGCAAAGTTCGGAAATGCGTGATTTAATAATTTTATTGTAGTGTGAGTCGAGTCTATGTGTCGTATGCTTATTTGTCTTTCATTACGTGTGTCGCGAGCTAAGTTTATTGTAACTTTTCTTATTTTTAATAATAATTATCGTCATTTCTCATTTTTATTTAATTACAATTACAAAAAATTAATTAAGTGTGAAGTATTTTTTTAATTATAGATAATAATAATAATAATTATTATTATTTTACTAATCATAAAAATAAAGAATATAAATAAAATAAAAGTGGTGGGGTATAGAATGATGAGTTGGGAGGGAGATGAATTTAATTAATCTAACCATTGTAGGGTGGTTAAATGAAGGCCAAAATATGTTTAGCCCCCCAAAGTATCCACCCATTCCCACTTTGCCACCCAAACCCAATTTTGTCCCAAAGTGACCCTCTAATTTGCCATTTGTCTCAGTTTGACCTATGACCCCCTATGACCCCTAACGGCGTTAGAAAATTAACGAGAAATGGTCATGTGCATGTCACATGAGGGGTATTTTGGACAGTTTTCTTTGAAAAGAGAAGGACAAAAATGTCAATTTGTTATTATGGTGGCATTTTCTTTCTCCACCCAACCCCACCAGTCAACAACCACCACTACCACCATTGTAAAATATTGAACTACAAACCCCCTTTTGTAAATGTCCCTAACCTAAATTGAATTTCAGAAATTAGAAACAAAAAATCCCCTGCTCTTCCTTCTTCTTCGCAAAATCCCCATCCTCATTGACGGTCGGCCCTTCGCCACCCATTGCCGACACTGACGCTTCCAGGACACCCATCCCTCTCTCTTCAACACTTTGTCTACAGCAGCTGGAAACTTTGGAAGGGATCTCCAATGAGTGGGTTGATGGCGTGTGCGAGAGACGACAACAATTGATGGATCGTTGGGGCTCCTCTCCCAACCGCTTCTTTTCCGTCAACAGCGTCAGAAATTCCCCATGAAATTGCAACCCCCACCCCAGATCTGAATATAACCCGTTGTGTAAAATCCCTTTTAATATTTTCGAGATTGATTTCCGATTTGCAGGCTTCAAAAGGCCGCCATTGTCGTACCTTCAAAGATTGAAATTTCAACTTGGAAAGCCGGCAATCATGGGGAATGGCGATGATGTTTGCAGAAAATTGGGTGGTGGGTTTTCGAAGTTGAATCTTCATTTTGGTATAGATTAACTGGATTTTTGAATTGTTGGTTATTTTGGGAGAATCTATTGTGATTTGTGTTTTCAGATTGTTCTTTAATTTGGTAAAAATGGTGATTTTAAAGGAATATTGGTGGTGGCGGTTGCCGAAATCTGGTGACTGTCGGAAATGGGCGGTGGTTGCTGTCGGAAATGGGTGATGGTGGTTGCCGGATTCTGGGAGAAATGGTGGTGGTGATGGTGGTGGTGGTTATTGACTGGTGGGGTTGGGTGGAGAAAGCAATTGCCACCATAATAACAAATTGATATTTTTGTCCTTCTCTTTTCAAAGAAGACTGCCCAAAATACCCTTCATGTGACATCACATGACCATTTCTCGTTAATTTTCTAACGTCGTTAGGGGTCATAGGGGGTCATAGGTCAAACTGGGACAAATGACAAATTAGAGAGTCACTTTGGGACAAAATTGCGTTTGGGTGGCAAAGTGAGAATGGATGGATACTTTGGGGGGCTAAACATATTTTGGCCTTAAATGAATAGGTAATTGAATTATTAAGTGGATAAAAGAGAAAATGAGGTGGAGTGTTAAAGTATGAAATGAAAGTGGGATAGCAGTGTGGATGGTCTAATAAGACCACCAAGACAAAGTCTAATGCGCGACAACCAGAAACCAATTATTCACTAGGTTGAGGAATAGAGTCATCTCACAAACAAAAGAGAGAAACTTAATTGGTGCAAATATTGCATTTGTGTAAATCACAAACTAAATGTGAGCGCAAAAAGGACTTTTCATGTGGTTCATTTAATCATACGGTGAGCCTTTCCTTCATAACAACTTTCCAATAAAATACTCCCTCCTGCTCAGAAAGATAGTCCACTTTTTTTCGTTGTTATTACGAGGGAACTTTGAGCAGTTATAAATGCTACTTATAATTATGTTAATGTGAATCTAAAAATTGATATTAATAGTATTTATAATGGTGTATCAAATACAATTTCAATAATTTCATTAAAATAATTAAAAGTAGCCTTAATTATTATTCAAAGTTTCTTCGTAAAATCCATGAAAATAGGGGGACTATCATTCTGAGACATAGGGAGTATTAGGAATGGAAATTAAGGAACAGTAAATGGTGTGAGTGGAAAAGAGAGAGAAATGGAGTAAGGAATAGTGAGTGGATAGTTGTGAGTAAAAGGAGAGAAAAAGTGCGGGGAATCTTTTTCTTTTTAGGTAAAATGGAGTTTCCAATCTAACACTTAAAATTGCAAAATAAAAAGTTTGTTATGGGACAGCGGGGTGCATTTATACTCCTTTTACGTTGAAAATTTATAAGAATGTAGAAAAAAGTACAAAAGTAACTCCACTATTGATTAAGTTTGACTCGTCTAAATCAATGTTCAAGGAAAAATGGCCAAAAGGAAGAATTTATGAAAAATTATATTTAAAGACTGCTAATAGCACAAGTATAAACTTTTGCTGATCCACTATATGGCATCACAATTGTCAATGTAAACTCGGACATGATAATTGATAAATAAAAATTTTAGTAACCTTTTTTTTTGTTTTCTGAAAAGAAAAAAAAAACATTCAATTTTGAACAACTTTAAACGAAAATTAAATTTTCACGTAAAGACGGAGAAGTATCATTGTTATATGCAAATTCTCATATATACTGAATACTAGTAGGTAACCCGTGCTCCGCACGGGAATCTATTCCGTTAATGTTTTTGTATTTTCATTTTTTGATGTTTTTAATTGATAAATTAATATAATAATTTTATTTGAAAATATATGTATATTTTAAATTAATCAAAACATTTTCATAGCTTTGGTTGTACATAGTTGTAATAAATATGTTTTTTTTAATTAATTTAGAAGTATATTTAAGTTTGTTGTATGAATATTTAAAAAACTTGATGGTATTAATAGAATTTTAACATACAGTATATATTAACTATTATGATTAAATAATATAATTAATAGTAATAGTTAATATATATTATAGCAATTATTATTAATTAATACTATTAATAATAATAATTAACTTATATATTAAGTATTATAGTTAACAATTATATTTAACTATTATAATTAACTAATACTATTAATAGTATTAGTTAGTTATAATGGTTAAATATCACTCTCTCTGTCCCGGAGTAAGAGTCCTACCTCCTATTTGCACGGAGATTAATAAATGATGGAAGTAAAGTAAGTGTTGTGAGTGTAAAAGTAAATTATGAGAGAAAATGAATGGGAGAGAATAATAAGTTGATTGGTTTTGTGTTAATTTTTTAGTAATAATTAAAATAATTATTATAATTAACTAATATTATTAATTGTGCTTATTAACATATATAATAACTATTATTATTCACTAATAATACTAATAGTTATAATTAACCTCTATATTAAGTGTTATAATTAATTAATACTCCCTACGCCCTAGAGTAAGAGTCCTACCTTGTTTGTGCACACTTATTAAATACACAATAGAAAATTGGTAAACATTGCAAATGTGTTGAGGGTATAATTATTCAAAACACTATTCATTCTTTCTCATCATTTGTCCTTTTAGGAAATAAACTTTTATTGAGATGTACAAAAATAGAAAGTAGGACTCTTACTCTCGAACGGAGCGAGTACTATTAATATTAAATATTAACATTTATTGTATAATGATTAACTAATACTATTAATAATAATAGTTAATTAAATATAGTAACTATTATGATTAACTAATAATACTATTAATAATAATAATTAATATATATAGTAACTATTATGATTAACTAATACTATTAATAGTAATTTTTATTTTATTTAATAGTTAATTATAATAGTTAAATATAAATTGAGACACACCAAAAAGGAAAGTAAGAACTTTAAACTGGGACGAGGGAATAATAATAATTATAATAAACTAATATTATTAATAGTAATAGTTAATCGATATAGTAACTATTATAATTAATTAATATTAAAAATTAATATTTAACTTATATAATAACTATTATAATTAACTAATACTCTTACTATTAATAGTTAACTGTTATTTGCTTAATACCATTAGCTAATACTATTAGTTACTACATAAGGTAACTATTATAATAGCTATTACTAATAATAGTAATAGTTAACTATAATAGTAACTATTACTAATAAGAGTAATAGTTAACTATAATGGTTAACTATTATAGTTAACTATTACTAATAATAGTAATAGTTACTATAATAGTTAACTATTATAGTTACCCTTTATAGTAACTATTATTATTAGCTAATAGTATTAGCTAACGAAAAGAAAATGAAAGGTCACTTATTTATTAGTATATTGTTGATGTGGCTTCTTCAAATGCGAGCTTTCTCCATTGTTTGTCCACATGTCAATACCATAGTTCTTTTGGCCAACTTTAATATATATATATATAGATTTGGAGGTCACAACTGGGGCAATACTAGAGGCGCAAAAAAAATTCACAATAAGATGAATACAAAGTAAAGTGAAGATATTTTATTGGTTGAATCGATTGTGAACATGTCGTACACTCTAATTAAAAGCAATAACAAGATCACAGTACATCATTTTGTGAACCAAATTTTTTGTGACAATTTTTTTTGTTTGATTTTATTGTTGCCCAATTTACAATTCACATTGGTTGAATGTGTGGTCTTATGTGATTGATAAATAATCTCAATATGAATTACGGAAAATTTGTAATGCATTTATTATTTAACCAAGCTACTGCATAAGGACTTGAGTCGAGATCTCTTGTACCACTTTCGTGTGCCACTCTATGTACCACTTGTAATCTAACCGTTCACATGTTTGATAATATTAATATAATGTAAATCTCAATAATTGTGAGTCATTAGATTACTTGTGATACATGGAGTGACACACAAAAGCGGTACAGAGGATTTGGACTCTAAGGACTTTGGCCCCAAGACGTTAAAATTGTCATGGATAAGAAGGAGTCCAAATCCTCTGTGCCACTTTCGTGTAACACTTCATGTGCCACAAGTAATTTAATGGCTCACAGTTATTTGATAAGACCGAGCATCGCAGACCGGACCGGACCCGGTTAAAAGCCAGTACAAGCGAGCTCGACCACATCAAACCGGGCTCCACGATACCCATAACCGAGGTAGCTCTGCCTCCCGTTATTCGTAGGGTCCCGTGTTGATCACTCAACCATATGCCCGTAGCCCGCAGCATCCAGCTGTCGCAAACGTACCACAGACGTTACCAGTTCGTACCTGACATACCATAACGGTTGGTAGTGGAACCATGATTCTCTGACAACACGCCACGTTTCCAGCCACTCCCCTGGCTGAGCCAATGAGGACCTGCCACGTGTCCGTCCGGTACAAGGGCAGTTAGTACCTTAAACCTACCTCTCCCTCCTATTCATATAAATACTCCTATCCGCCCCAAAGGGCCAGGTACGTGCTCTATCCTATTCACACACACAAGGCTTTCACAAGCTTTCTACTTAGGTTTTCCTCAGAGATCTTACTCTCACACCCGAGGGCCTAAGCCGGATTTCAACCCGGCCTTGGTCTTAACGGTGTTTTTGTTTGTGTTGTGATCAGGATCAAGAGACAGCAAAGTTGGAGTTCTATCTCCGTGACCCCAGAAATCTAGGGCGTCATCAGTGGTTCCGATGCCGGGAAACGAAAATCTTCCTAGTGCAATCTTCTGAGTTCTTCCGAATTCCCAGTCTAGTCTGACTCAACACCGTTCGAAGCCATTCTTTTGTTTCTACGGTTCTAAAAATACACTCGACATTCCAAATATTTACAATGACTGGGAAAGAAATCTTGAACCCAAATGCTAGCCCTTCGAAACAAGCGCCTCAAGGATCTATCTTTGCCAGATTGGGAGACAAGGCGCCTAGTGGCTGCTCGGGCACTCCCTCTCAGAAAGCAAGAAGAGAGGCGGATCTGAGAGATCGTATCGAAACATCAAAAGCACGCAAGGCACAGAAAATCCCCGTCACTCCCCTCACCCCTGAGCAGATTCAAAAGAAAATCCAGCTCCTGAAAGACAGGCAGGATCTAGTAGCGGAAGGGCTTCAGTTAAACCTGGCCCTGGAAGAGCTATTTAATGCCGAGGCTGACACGGGAATCCCTCTTGAAAGATCAAAAACTCATGGTTCTAAAAGCATAGCCAGCAGGGTGGAGGGAAAGAAGAAAAGAACGATCGTTGTGGAGGACGACGATGAAGAAGGAGAGGAAGGGAGAAAGAGTGAAGAAGGAGAGTCTCAACCTCGAAGGTCCAAAGGCCACTACAAGGGAAAAGCAACTGTTAGAACCGGAGAGCAATTTGCGGGGACGGCAAAAAGGGTGAAAACCGGGGAAGAGATTGATTACAAGGTCCAGGGGATGATCAGGGACCTATGGGAGTCTAAGCAAAGTGTGGCAAAATGCATTGGACCCATAGATGCTTTTGCCTCCTGGATAGCTGATTCCCCAATCCAGCGGGGAAAGGTCCCCACGCTAGACGCTTATGACGGCTCGTCTAACTCCAAAAGCCATGTTGGGCGGTTTGAAGGGCAGATGGCTCTATTTTCAACGGATGATGCCGTAAAATGCAAGGCTCTAGCCTCCACCTTCAAGGGGAAGGCGCTGGGATGGTTGTTGGCCCATAAACCCCGCTCCATTTGCAGCTACGAGCAATTGCGGACGTCTTTCCTGAATTCGTTCGCGGGCGCTGGGGAGGTCGCAAGACCGAAATCGGACCTATGCGGTGTGAAGCAATATCCCGGGGAAAGTACAAAAGCGTACATTACACGGTTTCGAAAAATGACCGAACAAATCGTGGACCTAACGAGAAATGACATCGAGCTGTGCTTCTTGGGAGGATTGACATCCTATACCCTGAGGCAAGAGTTCGCTTGTCGAAAGCCCGAGGGAACGGAGGAAATGTACAATCGAGCCATTGCCATGGCCGGAGTTGAGCCCACGTTCATGGAAGATGCCCGCAGGAGCATGAGGGACAGGCTCGAGCCCGCTCACGACTCAAGGTACCACGCAGGCTATTCGGGGGCAGTGGCGGCCGAAATAGAGGAAGACCGAGGGGCGCGACCAATTTCAAAAGAGCTGACAACACCTTCACTCCTTTGATAGCCCCAAGGACTGAGATTCTGCGGGCAGAAGCCCTACCTCCTCCCCCACCCCTAGAAAGAAAGCCTTATGAGGCGAACAAGAAGAAGTGGTGCGGCTACCATGAAAGCCACGGGCATAACACGGATGAGTGTTTTCAGATGAAAAAGATAATACAACAGAAAGTCGAGGCCGGAGAATTGAAAAAGTGGATTGAGGGGCCCAGCAATAAAGGAGCAGCCCCACGAGGACATGTCCAATATGTTAGGGATAACGACGCCGACGGGGAAAAACGCTACGACATCCAGTATATCGTGGAAGAAGCCCCGAGCAACACCCAGCTCTCTATTCAGATCAAGAAATTGGAAAAGGTGTTCCTTATACCTGCATACCCACCCGAGCAAGAGGAAATGATCGGGTTCAGGAGGAGCGAGCTGGCCTCCACCCTCTTCCATTCAACACAGCCATTGACAATCAAGATGGCTATTGGTAGAGCGGATATTGGGAGGGTCCTCATTGATACCGGGGCTTCGCGGGACATACTCTACTTCCATTGTCTAGAAGAAATGGGGATGTCCGAGGCGCACTTAACACCATATGCGGGCTTGTTGGAAGGGTTCACGAATCATACGGTCTACGCAAAAGGGACCATTGACTTCGAAGTGACCATTGGAGAGAGGCCGTTCGAGAAAACAGCCCGCGTCACGTTCATGGTGATCGATCTGAAATCCCAGTACAACGCAATCTTGGGAGTGACCGCTCAGGCTGCCCTAGGAATCGTTGCGTCAATCCCTCACCAGAAGATCAAATTCAGCACCCCCGCAGGGATAGCATGCATTGAGAACAAGCCCAAGCTTTTTCTCAAAGTAATAGAGAAGAAAAGAAGGGAGAGCGCGATGGGGAAAAGATTGGTAAGCCCGAGGGAGGCAAAAAAGATCAAAACCAACAGCAACAGGACCGAGGATGCGGCCATGATTGGAACTTTGTCATTCCACTCAACACGAGCAGAATTTAAGCGGAGTAGGAGAGCCCGTCGTATTGCCGCAAAGACCGAGCAGATAGACATCATGATTGATTCGCTGCACGACAGGGAAATAAGGGACATCCGCCCCAACGATGCTCTGGAGGATGTAGTCATAAACCCCGCTTACCCCGAACAAACGGTCAAGGTCGGGCTGGAAATTCCCGCAGAAGAAAGGAAGATTCTGATCGAGCTGCTGCGGAAAAGCACGGATATCTTTGCCTGGACCGTCGAAGATATGAAGGGGATAAGTAGAGAGGTCATCGAGCATGAGCTGAATGTCGATCCCACATTTGCCCGGGTCCTCCAGAAAGAAAGATACTTTTCACCGGAGAAGAAAGCGGCGATCAGAATCGAGGTAGATAAACTGCTGAAAGCCGGAATCATAAGCCCGATCAAATATCCGAAGTGGTTAGCCAACGTCGTCATGGTAACCAAAGCAAATGGAAAGTGGAGGATGTGCGTGGATTTCACCGATTTGAACAAGGCCTGCCCTAAGGATTGTTACCCTCTTCCCCGGATCGACCAATTAGTAGACTCTATAGCCGGGCATAGGGTGTTAAGCTTTATAGATGCGTACTCGGGGTACCATCCGATCAAAATGAAGGAGGATGACGTCCCTTCATGCGCTTTCTATGCCGCGGGCAAAACCTACACGTTTAACAACATGCCATTTGGCCTCAAGAACGCGGGCGGTACGTATCAAAGGATGGTAGGAATCGTCTTTGATGATCAATTAGGCCGGAACCTGGAGGCTTACATCGACGATATGGTTATCAAGACCAAGGAGACCTCTTACGACATTGATATGGCAGAAACCTTCACCAACCTCCGGGAAAATAATATGAAGCTTAATCCCTCCAAGTGCGCTTTCGGAGTAAAGGCAGGAAAATTTTTGGGGTTCATGGTAAACCAAAGAGGGATCGAAGCAAACCCCGAGAAAATCACGGCGTTGATAAGCATGCAGCCCCCCAGATGCGTTAAGGAGGTGCAGAAGCTTAATGGCCGCATTACGGCTTTGGGAAGATTCATTGCTAAGTCAGCCGAAAAGTGCCTGCCTTTCTTCAAAACTTTAAAAGGAGGAGGAGAGAAGGGCTTCGAGTGGAACGAGGACTACCAGAACGCTTTCGAGCAAATAAAAGCTTACCTGGGAAAGCCGCCGCTGTTGAGCAGCCCAGTATTAGGGGAGGAACTCTATGTTTTCTTGGCCGCAACAGATTATGCAGTGGCCGCTGTTTTGGTAAGGGAAGAGGGCAAACTTCAGAAACCCGTGTATTATGTCTCCAAGGCACTTTCTGCTGTGGAAGGCCGCTATCTAAACATTGAAAAGCTAGCTTTCGCCTTGCTCGTGGCCGCTCGGAAGCTGCAGGCATACTTCATCGCCCACCCCATCACGGTTTATTCAGACACCCCGCTGAAGAAGATACTCCATAAGCCCGAATCCTCGGGGAGAATGCTATCGTGGTCCATTGAGCTGACTGAATTCCAGATTACCTACTCCCCGCGGAAGGCCATCAAGGCACAGGCACTGGCGGACTTTGTGGCAGAGACCACATTTGAGTCAAAGGAGAGCGAGCCGGACAAAACCCAACCCGCAAAGACGAAGAAAAAGAGAGGCGAGAAGGCAATAGTTACAGGGGAGAGACCGGAAAATTGCTGGTCGTTAAGTGTGGATGGATCCGCGGGAAAGACTGTCAGCGGCGCCGGTATTCTCTTGACCGCCCCGGAGGGTCAAAGGTTCAAGCGAGCCTTGAGATTTAAGTTCGCGGTCTCAAACAATCAGGCCGAGTACGAGGCATTGATAGCAGGTTTGGAATTAGCCCGGGACATGAAAGTATCAAAGCTGGTCGTGAAGAGTGACTCACAACTAGTAATAAACCAGGTGAAAGGGGAATACGAAACAAATCACCCGGTTTTGGTTAAATACAGGGAGCTCGCGACAGACTTGTTAAAGGAATTCGAATACCATGAGCTGAACCAAGTTAACCGGGCTGAAAATTCCGAGGCGGACTTGCTTTCCAGGATCACAAACGAGGACATTGCCAAGCTCAGTGTGGACTGCTGGATAGAATTCACAGAGTGCCCAGCCATTGACAGGATAGAGATCCGCCAGATTGGAGATTCGGAAAAAGATTGGGTTGACGAGATCAGGGAGTATATTGAGCAGCAAACCCTCCCCAACGACCCTGGCCGGGCAAGAGTTTTGACGAAACAGGCCGCTAGATACACGATCATTGATGGCGTTCTTTATCGGAGATCCTTCACCAAACCACTGCTGAGGTGTGTCAAGTCCGAAACAGTCACTAACCTGTTATACGAAGTTCATGAAGGCGTGTGTGGAGGGCATCCCGGAGCCCGGACACTATCCGACAAAATAAGATTCCTCGGGTATTATTGGCCAACAATGAAAAGAGACGCAGAAGACTAGGTCCGCAAATGTGATCAATGCCAGAGGTTCGCCAACATACCAAGGCAGCCGTCCACCGAGCAGAATCTAGTAGTCCCAACTTGGCCATTTGATATGTGGGGGGTTGATTTGATTGGGCCTTATCCCAAAGCGCCCGGAGGGGCGCAAATGGTAGTAGTCGCAGTGGATTATTTCACAAAATGGGTTGAGGCAAAAGCACTGACTAGTACTACGGAAGCAAGTATCATCAATTTCATCCACGATCACATATTCTGTCGGTTTGGTCTACCGCGAGCCATTGTCTCCGACCACGGACCCCAATTTCAAAGCAAGTTTACGGCGGAGTGCAAGAGACTCAACGTGGAACATCGACAATCCTCAGTCGCAAGACCGCAGGGAAATGGACAGGCCGAGGCCGCGAACAAGTTGCTAATGACCGCTTTGCACAAAAGTTTGAAGGGAAGGAGTGGTCGCTGGATGGAAGAGCTCAGTACTGCTCTGTGGGTTGTCCGAACCACGACAAGGAACTCAACGGGAGAAACCCCTTTTTCCCTGACATATGGATCGGAGGCGGTCGCACCTGTAGAAGTAGCCTTGCCCACCTATAGGGTCGCCCAATTTAACGAAACAGAGAATGAGGGAGCCCGCAGAAAAGACTTAGACTCTACCGAAGAAAAACGGTTGGAAGCACGAACAAAGATGGTCAATTATAAGCAGAAGGCCAAAGTTCATCACGACAAAAGGGTGAACAAGAGATCGTTTGCCGTGGGAGACTAGGTTCTGAGGAAAGTTGAAGTCACAGGGAGGCAGCCCGGATACAACAAGCTTTCGCCCAACTGGGAAGGCCCTTATCAGATTGCCCGCGTGATCAAAGAGGGAACCTACAGGCTTCTAACGGCAGAAGGAAAAGACTTGAAAAACGCCTGGCATAGTGATCATATGAAGAAGTATTACCTTTAGAAGACAGATTTGTAGACCTTAAAATCTTTTTGCAATCAATAGCAGTTAGAAATTGTGGAATTACTCATGTATTATAACAAAATCACAATGTAATCTGTTCGAGTAAAGTAAATAATACTGCTATCGTTCTCAGAAACTAAAGTACATTCGTTCTCAAAGCGCAGTCATACGCCCACGAGCTAGACCGTAAGCCCGTCAAGGGAAATACCGTTGCATGAACCTTCATGCACGATGTGTCGCGCCCCAGACCCGTGGTCCTACTTGGCCCCACGCTCGGGACACGATTGAAAGACGTTATAAAACATTTTAGGAAATTTTTTCGAAATATACTTTCGTAAAGTTTAACAAATCCACACTTGAAGTTCAAAGACTTCCACTGACTTTCAAACAAACTTTCACAAACGAAACTATTTAGCCCGAAGGCTTACAAACCTTTATACAAATGTACACACACCGACCTTATCCAAAATATAGGTATTACAAGATGATGAAGTCAAGGAAACTCTACCCAAAAGGTTATACATTTATGTAATGTAACCTTGACAAAACACAACCCAACTCTTACAACTTTCAACGTCCTCCCGTGCCAAAGTGTCCTATCCCCTGGACTTGCTTTTATCTAAAACAGTAAACAAATAAGGGGTGAGAATGAATCTCAGTAAGCTACTAAAATGCAACTACGTTACATGCTGATATGAGAATCATAAAGAAACAATATCAACAAATAATCATATAGCATATAGCACATAACATGAGAGGCTCCCTATCGCCAACCGTCCCATACCGGTTGGAAATAACGACCAACTCATCATACAACACATAGTGTAGGAGTAAACACTCCTACGAGGATACCAAGCCAAGGTTTACCCAATAACATAACTGTCTGAGAATACCATCTGAGAAAACCATCTGAGAAAACCAGTTGAGAAAACCATCTGAGCAGCATAAATAGCTGAAGCCGGGATCCCGAAAACTAAACCATAATCAATTGAACCAAAGTAACAACGGGGCAGCATCAATAGCTGAAGCAGGTTCTGGAACCATATAACACAACAACAACAATAGCGGGAGAAAATGACACAAAGTCATACCCCTAAATGCTCACGCGAGGGAGCGAGTTCATCCCATCCAAGGCCAATCTGGACTGGGGAAATAGGTCCAGTGGAAAATCCTTAATGCTTTCCACCTCCACTCGATAACACCCAAACCTGGGGAAATAGGTCCAGTGGAAAAGCCTTATAGTGAACTTGGCTAGTGTGCCACTATAATTCTTTCCACCTCCACTCGATAACACACAAAACCAGCTGGACTTTCAACAAAGAGCACAGTAATAAATACTTGCTAAAACAACAACAACCGGGGCAATGATTCTACACAAGAAACCAAGCCAAACACATCAAAAGATGCAACCACGTTACTCATAAAAGAGTTCACAACATTGACATTAGGCCACAACACAATCCTTTATTAATGACATTAAGTCAAACAAAAATCTTGCACACACTTGAACACGATCCTCAACAACCAAGTATGTCGAATCCATTTCTCACACAAGGGATTCCATAGTAAGAAATCCTACGAAAACATCATAAAGATGTACCACACTCAAAATGAACCTAAACGGTTACATTATTCCAAACTCGATCACAAAGGACCAACTCTACAACAACGGACCATTAATACTCTTTTTGTTATTAAACACCTACTGGATTTCCGTAATATAATATTTAGAACCCAACTGAATAAACCACCTCATCACGTAGTACACAAGAATAGCTTCGAAACGATAGTTTACACGACTAAATCAGAGTCCGTATGAAGAAGTTATGGCCTCCGGAAGGTTGAACCATTTTCTGAGAAAAGTGTGCGATCGCCCAAAAATCGTGTGAGGCCGCCCAAAACACTCAATTAAGGCCAAATTGCTCCAGAAAGAGTGTGCGATCGCCCACAAAAAGTGTGCAACCGCCCAAACCTCTAAATGTACCAAAATTGCACTCCTTTCGTTTCACCGTCTCACAAGTATAAGTATAATTTTTCTAATATACTAATATACTCATTTAGGATACTTTCATTCATTTCCCCGTCCCACGAATAATAGTATAATTTTTATAATATACTTATTTAACATTTAACTTAAGTTAATAATTTACCGTCCCACGAGTAGGAGTATACTTTCAAACACTTATACTAACATTATCAAGTATATAAACATATCCATATACATGCTAACATACAAACCAAGTCACTTACCCAGTATAATTATACTCCCTTTATCCCAAATAAACAAGTATCACAATTAAATTCTTTTCACAATAATTTCACCATATAACACACATATAGCAAATATATGACCATTTTACTATTTAAGGGGAATTAGTAACTTACCTATTTCCGGAAAAAGTATCGCATAAATATATTTTGTTCGGGTAGAAATGACCTACTCAACGCCCTGATCATTTATATATAATTAGTTTTTAAAACGGATAAGTAATTAAAAAGATATAAAATAAAAATGAAATGAACTTACCCATTTCTTTCTCTTCTTCGTAGAACAGAGAGAGTAGAAAAGTTAGTGTGTGTGTGTGTGTGTGGTTTATGTGCGCAGAGAGAGGGAGAGGTGAGGATTTATATGAATTGATATTTTCCATTTTTCACTTTGGTCCTTCAACTTTCATTTTGAGCAAATAAGCCCCTGAACTTTAAAGTTACACTTTGGACCCTAAAGTTTCAACTTAATCTTTTCACTCTTTTAACCATTATTACTATTAACCAAATAAATAACAAAATTAAACAAATAATATAAGCAAGTCATAAAAATATTTTCTAACACATAAAATGCACACATAATGTCAAATTAAAATTCCCAAAAATATAAAATAAATAGAGACGGGTTTTGGGGTCGTTACAATCACTCCCCCTTAAAGAAAATTCGTCCCGAATTTTAGGGTTACTTACCACACGAATCAAATAACCAAAGGTATTTCCATTCAAGTATCTTTAGAGGTTGAAGTAGACTTGCGAGTCTTTGATGTTCAGCTTTAACCTGTTGATAAATCAAACACTTGATACGTAATCCACTATTCCCCATTTCATATTATTCCACTAGAAATGCCGCTTCAAATTAGGATACATCTTGATACTCTCGGGGTAAGTAATATACTTGAACTCGTAATCCTCATCAAGAATTTGACGTTTAATTCCATCAATGTTGGTACACATAACTGCCCTCTATAAGTTAATACTCCTTCAAGACTAAAAGAAATATCTTTAACTTTTCTATCTTTGGTTTATCCACTATCTTTCTCAACACGAGGTCATTCTGTTGAGCATCTTTTATCCGTTGAATTAAGGTTAGCAAATCCCGAATATTCGCAATTATCACCCCATGTCTCAATTCATGTAGACACCAATCCCGTACATCCTCTAACATCTTCTACCCTCGGACCATCCTCGAAACTATGTAAGATTTCTGACTAATAGTATCTACAACCATGTTTGCCTTGCCCAGATAATAAGAGATGGTGCAATCATAATCCTTCAAAAGTTCAATTCATCTACACTGTCGATTTGTAAAAATCTCAAACATTGTTTCATAAAGATAATGTTTCCACTTATGTAACGCAAAAACAATCGCAAGAAGTTCCATGTCATGGGTCGGATAGTTCTATTCACAAGAAGTTGACTTCCTCGAAGCATCACTGTAAATAACCATCATTCCCATTAGGTAACGCAAGAATCAGTACAGTGGTCAATCTCTTCTTTAATTCCTCAAAACTGACTTGACATTTTCATCCCACATATATGGTACATTCTTTTAAGCCCACTGAGTGAATGGTGTAGCAAATCTTGAAAAAACCCCTCAATAAATCTTCGATAATACTCCGCTAAACCCGGAAAATTTCGCAAATAGATGCTTCCCTCGGAACCCAGACAAAACCATTCGCAAATATTGTTCATGTTCCTCTCGAGATTTAGAATAAACAAGGATATTACCGATAAAGACAACCACAAAAGTATCAAGATAAGGTTTGAAAACCTGATTCATCATATACATGAAAACAACTAGAGCCATTCTGTAAGGTGACTCAGATATAGGAGCTGTACCTGGAAGTAAGTCAATACAGAACTCGATTTCCCGGTCAGGAGGCATAGAGTACTCAGTAGAAAACACATCAGGAAATTCTTTAACAATAGGCATATCCTCTATTTCAGGCAACCCTTTAGTAGTATCAAGAACACTGGCCAAGAATCTCACACAACCACGATTCAATAACCTCCTAGCCTTCACATAAGAAATAATATGAATCTCTCTACCCCAGGGAACAGTTTCAAAAGTAAATTTAAGAACATCAGGGATAGAAAATGTAACCACCTTTTCAGCACAATCAACAGATGCATGATATTTACCCAAACAATCTATACCTAAGATAATATCAAAATCTTATAATGGTAAGATAACTAAATCAGCAGGTAAAACATGCTCACGTATACGCACATCACAAGAATGCAACACCTCATTGGTCACCAAACACTCCCCTATAGGAGTAGACACCTCTAACACATAAGGAAGAGATTCAGAAGACAAATGCCATCGAGAAGAAAAATGCACAAACACATAAGAATGTGATGAACCAGGGTCTATAAGTGTACGTGCTCTCAAACTAGACACAGAAATAATACCTCCTATCACATTAGAGGAATCTGAAGCCTGTTGTTGAGTAATGGCAAAGACATGACCATGCACCTTAGGCTTTCTTGAAGAATCCCTCTTCTGGCCCTGAGAAGACCTAACTGCACTTCCCGATGCCTGTACTCTAAATCTAGGCAATCCTTTCAAAAATGACCCAACTGTCCACAATTCAAACATTTGCCCTGCTTCTTCCAACATTTTTTTTTGAATGCCCTTCTTTCTGACAATAATTACAGACTCCTCTGTTCTGACTCCCTGAAGTGTTACTTTGATTTTTATCACTTGACTGTCCTTGAGAAGACCCTTTGAATTGTGAAGATCCACTTTGATTCCCTCTATTATCATCACGTTGTTGTTGTTGCATACCTTGCCTCCCTGCACTTAACAACTCCATTTTCTTCTTGTGTTCTTCAATATCATGCTCCACTTGGTAGGCTCGATCAACTGCATCTTGAAAATCTTGCAACTTGTGGGATACTAGTTGAGTTCTAATCGCAGTTCTCAATCCCTTCACAAACCTCGTAGCCTTTCTCTCCTCAGTTGCCACTAAATGAGTACTATACCTGGACAACTCTGAAAATTTAGCTGAATACTGAGCCACTGACATAGAACCTTGCTCCAAGTTAAGAAACTCCATTTCCTTCCTGTCTTGATCTATCCGGGGAATAAAATGTTCCTTGGACTTCTTCAATAATTTCTCCCATGTATAGGGTATATGAGTCTCATCTCAACAAGTTTTCAAAGCCTTCCACTAGTACTTAACAGCTCCACTCAGTTTATAAGTAGCAAACCTGACTTGATCTCCTTCTGTCCCAACCATTTTCAATAAGTACCTGCATAAGACTCTCAACGTTAGTCACCCTATACACACTACCCTCCTAGGTCACTTAGTCATTCTAGACCATCTACAACCTAGCTCTGATACCAACTGTCGCGCCCCAGACCCGTGGTCCTACTTGGCCCCACGCTCGGGACACGATTGAAAGACGTTATAAAACATTTTAGGAAATTTTTTCGAAATATACTTTCGTAAAGTTTAACAAATCCACACTTGAAGTTCAAAGACTTCCACTGACTTTCAAACAAACTTTCACAAACGAAACTATTTAGCCCGAAGGCTTACAAACCTTTATACAAATGTACACACACCGACCTTATCCAAAATATAGGTATTACAAGATGATGAAGTCAAGGAAACTCTACCCAAAAGGTTATACATTTATGTAATGTAACCTTGACAAAACACAACCCAACTCTTACAACTTTCAACGTCCTCCCGTGCCAAAGTGTCCTATCCCCTGGACTTGCTTTTATCTAAAACAGTAAACAAATAAGGGGTGAGAATGAATCTCAGTAAGCTACTAAAATGCAACTACGTTACATGCTGATATGAGAATCATAAAGAAACAATATCAACAAATAATCATATAGCATATAGCACATAACATGAGAGGCTCCCTATCGCCAACCGTCCCATACCGGTTGGAAATAACGACCAACTCATCATACAACACATAGTGTAGGAGTAAACACTCCTACGAGGATACCAAGCCAAGGTTTACCCAATAACATAACTGTCTGAGAATACCATCTGAGAAAACCATCTGAGAAAACCAGTTGAGAAAACCATCTGAGCAGCATAAATAGCTGAAGCCGGGATCCCGAAAACTAAACCATAATCAATTGAACCAAAGTAACAACGGGGCAGCATCAATAGCTGAAGCAGGTTCTGGAACCATATAACACAACAACAACAATAGCGGGAGAAAATGACACAAAGTCATACCCCTAAATGCTCACGCGAGGGAGCGAGTTCATCCCATCCAAGGCCAATCTGGACTGGGGAAATAGGTCCAGTGGAAAATCCTTAATGCTTTCCACCTCCACTCGATAACACCCAAACCTGGGGAAATAGGTCCAGTGGAAAAGCCTTATAGTGAACTTGGCTAGTGTGCCACTATAATTCTTTCCACCTCCACTCGATAACACACAAAACCAGCTGGACTTTCAACAAAGAGCACAGTAATAAATACTTGCTAAAACAACAACAACCGGGGCAATGATTCTACACAAGAAACCAAGCCAAACACATCAAAAGATGCAACCACGTTACTCATAAAAGAGTTCACAACATTGACATTAGGCCACAACACAATCCTTTATTAATGACATTAAGTCAAACAAAAATCTTGCACACACTTGAACACGATCCTCAACAACCAAGTATGTCGAATCCATTTCTCACACAAGGGATTCCATAGTAAGAAATCCTACGAAAACATCATAAAGATGTACCACACTCAAAATGAACCTAAACGGTTACATTATTCCAAACTCGATCACAAAGGACCAACTCTACAACAACGGACCATTAATACTCTTTTTGTTATTAAACACCTACTGGATTTCCGTAATATAATATTTAGAACCCAACTGAATAAACCACCTCATCACGTAGTACACAAGAATAGCTTCGAAACGATAGTTTACACGACTAAATCAGAGTCCGTATGAAGAAGTTATGGCCTCCGGAAGGTTGAACCATTTTCTGAGAAAAGTGTGCGATCGCCCAAAAATCGTGTGAGGCCGCCCAAAACACTCAATTAAGGCCAAATTGCTCCAGAAAGAGTGTGCGATCGCCCACAAAAAGTGTGCAACCGCCCAAACCTCTAAATGTACCAAAATTGCACTCCTTTCGTTTCACCGTCTCACAAGTATAAGTATAATTTTTCTAATATACTAATATACTCATTTAGGATACTTTCATTCATTTCCCCGTCCCACGAATAATAGTATAATTTTTATAATATACTTATTTAACATTTAACTTAAGTTAATAATTTACCGTCCCACGAGTAGGAGTATACTTTCAAACACTTATACTAACATTATCAAGTATATAAACATATCCATATACATGCTAACATACAAACCAAGTCACTTACCCAGTATAATTATACTCCCTTTATCCCAAATAAACAAGTATCACAATTAAATTCTTTTCACAATAATTTCACCATATAACACACATATAGCAAATATATGACCATTTTACTATTTAAGGGGAATTAGTAACTTACCTATTTCCGGAAAAAGTATCGCATAAATATATTTTGTTCGGGTAGAATGACCTACTCAACGCCCTGATCATTTATATATAATTAGTTTTTAAAACGGATAAGTAATTAAAAAGATATAAAATAAAAATGAAATGAACTTACCCATTTCTTTCTCTTCTTCGTAGAACAGAGAGAGTAGAAAAGTTAGTGTGTGTGTGTGTGTGTGGTTTATGTGCGCAGAGAGAGGGAGAGGTGAGGATTTATATGAATTGATATTTTCCATTTTTCACTTTGGTCCTTCAACTTTCATTTTGAGCAAATAAGCCCCTGAACTTTAAAGTTACACTTTGGACCCTAAAGTTTCAACTTAATCTTTTCACTCTTTTAACCATTATTACTATTAACCAAATAAATAACAAAATTAAACAAATAATATAAGCAAGTCATAAAAATATTTTCTAACACATAAAATGCACACATAATGTCAAATTAAAATTCCCAAAAATATAAAATAAATAGAGACGGGTTTTGGGGTCGTTACACGATGCGCGGTCATACGCCCACGAGCTAGACCGTAAGCCCGTCAAGGGAAATACCGTTGCATGAACCTTCATGCACGATGCGCGGTCATATGCCCACGAGCTAGACCGTAAGCTCGCCGAAAAAAGTAGTCATAAGTATCAGGCGTAGAAAATTCAAAGCACATCCACATTAATCGGCCTGGGGCCATAACCTTGAAAAACGATGGGTAGTTGACAACTCCAAGGCAACCAGCAAAAAAGGCAATAAAAGACAACGAAAATAAGTGTCAGGGAGATATGGAGATCAAAAGAAAAGCAACGAGATACATTACAAAACCGAATCAAAATACAGTTGGAGGTTCAAGTCTGCTAAACCCAAAATTATTACAAAAAGTCCCAGGGCGCAGCCCGGTCTGATCTTCAGCCGGACGGAGGAGGATTGATCTCCACTTATGGTACAGAAGCAGTAGAGGCGTCAGGATCAACAGCCAAATTGAGCGGAGCCTTCGAAGCCTCGGCGAGAGCAGAGGCAAAAGTAGAGAAGGGAAGAACCATACCTTCAACAAAGGGGCCGCCAGGGCCAAAAACCTTCTCCAAAGCCGCGGCCAAAGGGACACCATTCCCACTCGCAGGAAATCGCTGATCATCAATGGCGGTCAATAGCTCAGGGACCGTGACCGGAAGGACAGGAGGAAGTAAAGCACGAGCGGTCTCCGGGAGATCCAGCAGTTGGTCGTCCGAAAATGGCACCAGGCAATGACCGGAAAAGCACTTCGGGTCGGAAGGCAGTATTGAACATAAAGTGGCTATTTCCTGCGCCGTATACTTGCCCGTGGCAGCCAAGTTCCGAGCTACGGCATGAACAGCCATATTATATTGGTCCGTTAATATCACGGACTGCTCGCCGGACTCTTTGAATGCTTCTATGCTTTTCTCCCGCTCCTCCTGCAGCACCCGCTCCCGGTCAGTATCAAATCGCACCCGATCGAGCAGTTGTCCATCCAACTCATCCACCTTTGTTGACAACCTATCGATGGTCCCCTTCCCCTCATCCAAAAGCTTCTGTAATTCAACACAGCGGGCCTCGAGACTCTGCTTCTCGGCTTCAAGGCGCTCCTTAGCTCCCCGCTCCGCGGCCAAATCGTTGTTCAGTTGGGAAACTTCCTTAACCGCGCCCATGACCTCCGCATCTTTCTCTTTGAGCTCGGTGCGTAAGCCCTCTGCGATTTTCGACCACTTACTGGCTTCTTCCCTTGCCTCCATAACCTCCTTATTCCTGGTGGCAATGGTGGAAGCATCAGACTTAGCCTGGGCGCTTAAGTAGAGGAGGTCATTGGCTATCTGCAAGCAAGAAAGGAAGAAAGTCAGAGAGGTAACGAATGAAGGTGGGATAATTTGGTCCAGAGGCAAAAGGCGAACCTCGGTCAGGGCCAGCCCGGCGTGGCCACTGCGGTTGCAGGATTGGAGGTAGATAGAACCCTCTGTTGGTAGTCCGGAAAGTTTAGCCGACGCAACAACCCATCACCAACGTAGGCGTTATTGCTGCGGCGGCTATGCAGGTCAACCCCAAAGATCTCGGGAGATCGGGCAACCTTAAGACCAAACTCCTTTGCCCGCTCTCTATCGTCAATGAGCTCCACGGGGAAAAGAGTAGCACACATCCCACCTCGGGCAGGGGACACCACGGCAAATTCTGCCGAAGGGGCTTCGGTCCTCTGTTGTTTATCTTTGGGAGGCAAAGGAGGGTCTCCCGTTGCAGATCTTTTTCTTTGTGGCTCCGTGGTGGTTGTGCCCGCGTCAGAAGAAGACTGTGAATGACCGGTGCCAATCAGTCCCTTACCCCTCCCAACTGCGTGACGGGGATTAGGGGGCAGGTTGCGAGTCAGGGCAGGCTGTGCGGCCACCGCTACACCGGACTTATCTGTTTTTGCTTCTGAGTGCTCGTTCTGTAACCACGGGGACGCGTGCTCTGACCCTGGTTTAACCGGTCTCTCTTTGCTGTTATTTCTTTTGTCTGTGCTTATTTCGTTTCTGCTATCCGGAGGGGGCGCTAAATTCCCTTTGATTTTCAGGTCCCGAAGATACAATGCCTCCCAAGAGCGTGGCCGCCCAGAAGCAAGCGGCAAGGGCACAATTGGAACGGGAGAAGAAAAGGAGAGGGGACGAGCTTAATAAACCGAGGCTCCGGGCATTAGGCTCCCGGTTACGGACAAAACAGAAAAGAGTAGCACACATCCCACCTCGGGCAGGGGACACCACGGCAAATTCTGCCGAAGGGGCTTCGGTCCTATGTTGTTTATCTTTGGGAGGCAAAGGAGGGTCTCCCGTTGCAGATCTTTTTCTTTGTGGCTCCGGGGTGGTTGTGCCCGCGTCAGAAGAAGACTGTGAATGACCGGTGCCAATCAGTCCCTTACCCCTCCCAACTGCGTGACGGGGATTAGGGGGCAGGTTGCGAGTCAGGGCAGGCTGTGCGGCCACCGCTACACCGGACTTATCTGTTTTGTCCGTAACCGGGAGCCTAATGCCCGGAGCCTCGGTTTTATTAAGCTCGTCCCCTCTCCTTTTCTTCTCCCGTTCCAATTGTGCCCTTGCCGCTTGCTTCTGGGCGGCCACGCTCTTGGGAGGCATTGTATCTTCGGGACCTGAAAATCAAAGGGAATTTAGCGCCCCCTCCGGATAGCAGAAACGAAATAAGCACAGACAAAAGAAATAACAGCAAAGAGAGACCGGTTAAACCAGGGTCAGAGCACGCGTCCCCGTGGTTACAGAACGAGCACTCAGAAGCAAAAACAAAAGACTGATGAACCCTCCAATCGGGATCTCTCAGCAGGGGGACCATATCAACCCTAGACCCGCGATCAGGAGTACGACTCGGGGCCACCCCAGCATAAATCAAAAGGTCCTCATCATCTATGATGGCCTGTACATCAAAGACCTGAGGGACCACGGCTTCCACTGTCCCATCTTCCCCCAAGACCCTCCTTGCGTGGCGAGCAAGATAAGACTCCAGGGCCTCGCTCAACTCGCGGCCCTCTTCCGGATCCGGAAAGTTTCTTCGAGAAACCGAGATAGGAGATATATTCTCAGGATGGGGAAAAGGCCAACCCAGGCGGTTCTGGATCACAAGAGGATACCTTTGCCACTGGTCGAATTTGTTAGAGGCGGCAGAAAAAATATTCTTGGAGCGCGGTTTTGTTTTCAAGCTCAGGCAGCTCGCAGTTATCTGATGAGTAAAGTAAATATGGAGGGCAGACAACGAGGGCTCAAACCCGAGGACGCGGATAACCACGATGAAAGACACCAAATAACGAATAGCATTGGGAGTCAGGTCCATAGGCAGACACTGTGCGAAGTTCAGAAATTCGCAAATAAACGGGTCAAGAGGGAGGCGAAGCCCATTTTCAAACTGCACTGGGTAAAAGACACAAGCCAAGTTCTCTGCGCGGACCAAGGTAGAAGTCATTTTGGAGCCTCCGGTAGGCGATGCGTACTCACCCAGACCACTCACAAGGTAAACCTTTGGGTCGACATGATACTGAGACCGGAACTCGTCGTCAGAATCACCCTCGCCCTCATCCGCTAAGGCCGCACCCGAGGTAGACGCCCCCATCTGACTGACCGCACGGTTGTCCGGCCCTTCGGGGAAAGAACTCACTATCTTGACCGGCGAGCGCCTCAAGCTCAACTTTCGGGCAGCATCAGGGGCCAGCCTCTCATCTGGCCCGCGAGAGTCCGTGGGAGTCTCGGAAGATACGGGCTCGTCGATAAGCCCCCGACCAATGTTGATCTCCTCCCCGGAATCCGAAGCGTGATATTCCAATAAGAAACTGTCACCTTCAGCGATCGGTTCCAATTCCTCGTCCCCGCTAGATAGTTCCACAACGCCCGGGGCCGCTGGAATATCCTGCGGTTGCTCGGTACTGAGCAAGTCATCATTCAAAGGAGTATCCATCCAAGTCAAGGGATTCGGACCAGTCGAGGACACACGGTCTCCGCCCTGCCTCACTAATCGCCTAGCGTTCCCGGCCATATCTACATTATCAGGGAATCGAGTTAAAACGGCCCTAACAAAAGTGCCCAGTTGCTCCTCACCCCCCAGAACTCTCATCCTCCCTGAGTCATAATGAACCCGAGGACCTGTTTCCCACAGCAGGGGTAGAATCCAGGAATCCCAGTTATAGACTACTCCTATGGTCTTGAAGGCATCCAAAGAAAGCCTTTTCCAGGCATTTATCAGATATCGATAAATCCCTCCCGTTCGTCGACAACAACCAAAGAGGTCAGGACGGAGATTGCGCCCCAGGTCCAGTTCGTTCATATTTCCTATTAGAAAGAAATAAATGGACCCGAAAATTCTGAGAAAGGGAAGGACCCGAGGTTCCAGAGAAAGGGGCTAGGAATTTAATAAAAAACCTAAGGACTCTTTCCCCGAATCCGAAGAACTGGTGCTAAGGGGCTTACCCCAAAAAGACAATAAGGAAGGCCTCTAAATACCCAGGACGGACAAACCAAGAAATTAACAACGAGCAAAAGAAAATAAAAGCACTACCTGAATGACCGTCTGGAAGAAGAAGCGCCGAAAGCGGAATCGCGAAAGATTGCAAGCAAAGGTGGCAAAGGAAAGCAGGGGCAAATATTCTGAAAATGGCGAAAGTATTTGAACGAAGCCAGTTAGGGTTATTTATACCCCCAATGCGGGTCGGGTCTAGTCCCAGGTCCGGTTTTGAACCGGCATACGACCCGAAAATGAAGAGGCGGGAACCAGCTTTTTCGAACTCCGATGACGGTTCGCATTTAATGAGCGTGCTCCTTGTCATATCAAGGACCTGACAGCTACGTCACTAGCCTGACTCGTGGGGCCCACTGTCCTGTCGTCAACCACCATTGTAAGACTCCCGTCCCATGATATTCCGTGCCCGTATTTACTACAGTTTGCACGGGCCGAGACATGGAAGTGTAACTCCTCGCGCCGCTCATAAATAAGCTGACCCTCGGAGTTAGGGGCCACTGATAAGACCGAGCATCGCAGACCGGACCGGACCCGGTTAAAAGCCAGTACAAGCGAGCTCGACCACATCAAACCGGGCTCCACGATACCCATAACCGAGATAGCTCTGCCTCCCGTTATTCGTAGGGTCCCGTGTTGATCACTCAACCATATGCCCGTAGCCCGCAGCAGCCAGCTGTCGCAAACGTACCACAGACGTTACCAGTTCGTACCTGACATACCATAACGGTTGGTGGTGGAACCATGATTCTCTGACAACACGCCACGTTTCCAGCCACTCCCCTGGCTGAGCCAATGAGGACCTGCCACGTGTCCGTCCGGTACAAGGGCAGTTAGTACCTTAAACCTACCTCTCCCTCCTATTCATATAAATACTCCTATCCGCCCCAAAGGGCCAGGTACGTGCTCTATCCTATTCACACACACAAGGCTTTCACAAGCTTTCTACTTAGGTTTTCCTCAGAGATCTTACTCTCACACCCGAGGGCTTAAGCCGGATTCCAACCCGGCCTTGGTCTTAACGGTGTTCTTGTTTGTGTTGTGATCAGGATCAAGAGACAGCAAAGTTGGAGTTCTATCTCCGTGACCCCAGAAATCTAGGGCGTCATCATTATTGAGATTGGTATTATTGTAATATTATGCAAACATGTGAACGGTTGGATTACAAGTGGTAAATAGAGTGGCACACAAAAGTGGTACAGGACATCTCAACTCGATAAGAAGTCAACCGTTGCAAATCAAGAATGATTCCTTCCATTACCAGTGCATTCACATTAGGAAACGATTGTTGTACTCCCACCGTCCCAGAAAGATAGTCCACTTTTTTTCGTTATTACTATGAGGAAACTTTGAGCAGTTATAAATGTTACTTATAATTATGTTAATGTGAATCTAAAAATTGATATTAATAGTATTTATAATGGTGTATCAAGAACAATTTCAAAAATTTCATTAGAATAATTAAAATTAGCCTTAATTATTACTCAAAATTCTTTCGTAAAACCCATAAAAATAAGGGGACTATTATTCTGAGACAGAGGGAGTATTATTTTAGTGATTGTAATATATGTTAGGAAATGATTGTAACCAAATATATTAGAGCTTAAGTCTTAGCCATGATGATGACAGCAATCTTGTTGTATATATATTCATCAAACATAATGAAAATGATTTAAGCTTTCTATTCACCTTTAGAGAGTATATGAATTCATCTAAAAATTACCGACTTACGTAAACATCACTTCCTAGTATTGAATATAAAGCTCTACCTCTCTAAAGTCAACAAATCCATAACCAATATGATTTCGAAAAAAACTAAGAAAAAGATTTCGAAAAAAACAAATCCAACCAATATCATTATATTATATTATATGCAGTCAAACAGAAATTAATAATTTTAGTCCTAAAGTCCGTCCGTTTGCCCTGGTCGGTCCCCGTGTCCGGCCAATTTCTCCTAATCCGTCATCTTAATATCGCTGACCCGATCTAAGGTCTCCAAGACTTGTTCCATGGATGGTCTATTTTTAGGGTCTGCTTCCAAACACCATAGTACCACTGCCGCTACTTGAAATGCACCTTCTAATGGATAGTCCTGTCCCAACCGCGGGTCCATTATTTTCTCGAGCTTTCGCTTATCTGAAAGCGAAGGCTTGGCCCAGCCCACCAGATCAGTCTGTCCGATGGGCCGGTTTGTATCCAACACTCTTAACCCGGTTAGTAACTCTAGTAACACCACTCCAAAACCATACACATCGCTCTTTACATACAAATGTCCTGCAAAAAATTGCAAACATTCACATTCAATTAACAACTTTCAATTTCAATGATTGTATATATAAATGTGTGTGTGTAATGAGGGGTTTAAAATCGGTGAAGTTGCAGATTTGCTGTTACGCTGCAACGTTAAGCCAAGATTTGGCCAAGTCTGCCTCTTTTTGTATGGAGGTGTAGATATTGTTTGGAATTAATGTGAGACCAACGGCAAACTTTCCATCCCGAATTATCTCTACCGCCTTTTGAGAGACATACTCGACCAAATTTAGGTCAAACCAGGCAACAGAACAACAAATCTGCCACTATACACGGCTCTATGTTCATATGGTGGAATGTTACCTGAGGCTAGGTACTCTGGAGCTACATATCCTAATGTGCCCATAGCTAATGTTGTGATGTGTGACTGGCCATTTGTTGGGGCTAACTTTGCCAATCCGAAATCCGAAAGTTTTGCGTTATAATCCTGAAAAATAAGAATAAATTTTAGTTAGTCGCTCGTATAAAACCACTTGATTATCAAAACCAATCAAACAAATTAGTGAATATGCACCCTATCCAATAAGATGTTTGAGGATTTAAAGTCGCGGTATATGACTTGCTTCTCCGTGGTGTGAAGGAAAGAGAGGCCTCGAGCTGCTCCCACGGCTATTTTAAGCCGCCTTCCCCATGAAAGCGATGATTGCCCTCCTTCTACAAGTTAAAGTAATGGCTTGAATTAGGTTCATACACTTCAAATAACATAAAGAAGATTGAATCTGAACTGCGTTTTACATTCAACTGCACTGCAGTTAGATATCACGTACACTAAAAAATGATGCCAGATATTATTAAATTAGAGTTAGAGAGCCTACTTCGAAAAAGATGGCTATCTAAGCTTCCCTTTTGCAAGTATTCATAAACAAGAATGTATTCATCATCTTCCGAGCAACATCCCACGAGCTTAACCAAATTTGGGTGGCTAAACTTTCCTAAAAAATGCACCTCACTCTGCACCAAATGAACCAATTTATTTGTATCAATTACCAAATAAAAATAAATAAATTTCATGATCATAATTTATTTTGTATTGAATATCAAAATATAAGTACCTTCCACTCTTTCAAACCTTGAGAACCATGGTTATAGGATTGCTTGACCGCGACGGCCAACCCGACACCCATCTTAGAGGGTGCATATGTCTTACCGTCGATCCAACCTTTATAAACCTTACCAAAACCTCCCATTCCCAATACCATATCCTGCCCAAAGTTTTTGGTTGCCCTCTTCAAATCCCCTAAGCTAAAATTTTTTATATCTCCCAAAATAATGCCTCCATTTTGAGCCTCCAACTGATCATTCTTCACTGTAAAATGGACCAAGAAAAAAAAATGAAAAATATAATAAATAAATTATCATGATCAAGATGATCTAGCACCATAACACATTAGTGACAAAAAAAATAAGGTGGCTCCCTTATTTATTTTTCTAGTTTAAGATTTTGAGAAAATTGATCATATACAACGACAACATAAAACCAACAGTGAAATAGGCGATCATGTTATACAAATAAAACCGGACACTACCATCTTCTGTTGTTATGCAGTCTGATTAATGACATACAAATAAAACTAAACATCAGTTAAAAAATTTAACTGTTATGCAGTCTGATTGATATCGGTGAAATAGTCTAGCTAGAGTAATACCTGTGACGGAACCATGGTTGCTTGTTGGCAGGCAGTTACCCATCTAGGTATGTGTTGTGTGTGTGTGATATGGAGGGAGGGAGAGAGACTAGGAAATAAATTATGCAAAATTAGTCAAGATAGAAGAGGAAATTAAATAAATTGACAGGATTGTTGACTACTTGAAAAGGGAGACTTCAAAAGTTGCAGCCGCCCCTTAAATTATAATTACTCGTCTAATTAAATGTATGTACATTTTGTTTGTGGACTAGGTTGTGCCATTCCCACGAACCGCACTTCCACAAGTTACCAAATTCTACCCTGAAAGTGAAAACTTGCTCCCTTCCGTTTTCATCTTTTTTCATTTTAACCCCCTCTTTTCATTAGAGTAAAGCAATGCTAGGGGAACAAAATAAGGTCACAAAATCTTGCTCACAAAATGAGGTGGAGATATTTTATTGGTTGCATCGATGATAATGGACCCGTCACACTCTAATTAAAAACACCAATAAAATCATTACACTTAAGATTTTGTGAGCAAGTTTTTGTGATTTTTTTTGTGCCCTTAGTATTATTATTTTCATTAAAAGTTTAACTACTAGCCAATTAACCTTATCTTTTGTGTACAAGTATTATACTCCAACAAACAAAATAAATACTCCCACTGTTTCAGAAAGATAGTCCCTCTTTTTTTATCGTTACTACGAAAGAACTTTGAGAAATAATTAAGGCTGTTTTTAATCATCCTAATGAAAATTTAAAAATTGTTATTGATACACTAATATAAATACTATTAATACCAATTTTTAGCCATCTCATTAAGATAATTAAAAGTAACTTTAATTATTGCTTAAAGTTCATTCGTAATAACAATGAAAAAATAGAGACTATCTTTCCGAGATAAAGGGAGTATAATAAGCATGTGTAATGACCATTAAATTATCTGTAGTTCATCAAGGTACTTTGCAGATTTTTTTTCTTTTTCTTTTTCTTTTTTAAGGATATACTCACCCGTCCCAGAATATATGTCCACCCTCTCATTTGCACGGAGATTAAGAAATGATGGAATTGATATAAGTGTTGTAACTTGTGAGTAAAAGTAAAGTAGGATGGAGAATGAGTGAGAGGGAATATAAAGTTGATTGGTGATGACGCCACGAAATTTGGGGTCACTGGACCGGATGGATATCTGGCTTTGATCTCCGGTTCAACCTAGAACACAGCAAAACAAATAACACCGTTAAGGTCAAGGCTGAGTTTGACCCCAGCTTAGACCCTCGGGTGTGAGAGTGAGATTCTCTAGAAGACTAAGAACAAGGCTTTGAATGCCTTGAGAGAGAGATTAGGGTTCTCTGTGTGTGTAAGTTAGGCCAACGTACCTGAGGAGAGAGAATGAAGGATTATATATCACCCGCATAACACAGTGGTCTAACCTTCAGTCCATGTAAAGACTTTATCCGCCATGGACACATGTAAACATGTGGTTGGCTGGCAGTTTTGATAGGACAGTCTGTGACCAGCGAATATCGTGATGGGACGGATATTGCACGGAATGGAGCAGGTATGTCAAAGGAGACCATCGGGCATTTAATGCGATAGGACGAGGCAATACGGCTCGTATACTTTGACTTGGTGTCGGGCTCGCCGAGGTGGTGACCTCGTCGAGGGGAAGCCAACTATGGATCATGAACTCGGGGTAGTACCCATTTTGCTAGCTTGTCCTCGGACTTAGGTTGACCCCGCGTAGAGTCTTGCTCATTCAAGGGGGGCTTAAACCAATATGTAGAACCGGACCGGTGGGCCCCGATTTATACTCTGAGCCCGGTCCACAAGGCGTAGGGTCTTCAATTGGTGCTGTAAGTATAAAAGTAAATTGGAGAGAGAATGAATGAGAGAAATAGTAACGATTATTTGCCATTTAAGAAGTGAGCATATACTCTGAGACTAAAAAGAAAAGGTGTACATATACTTTGGGACGGAGGGAGTAAGTTATTGAAAGTTGAACTGACGTTTGAGTGGAAAATATAAGGAATATTATATATTCCTAAGTATATTTTGTAAATATCTTTTAGATATTAACCTAGATATTGTATATCATTAGGAGATTGTTTCTTGTACAACAAGCTAGACTAGATCTAAAACTTTCTATGTAACCCTATAAATATGTAACCTATTGTTCATAATAAAAATGAGTCTTTCATATTATTCTTATCTACCATGTATGAATTGACTTCGTCTTTCTCTCCTAAATCCTAATATGGTATCAGAGCAAAAAGATCCATATAGGACTTCTCCACCAAAACCCTAACGGCAAAACCCTAGCCGCCCCATCCCACCATCTTCCGCTACCCACCTATAAAACCCTTAGCGGTAAACCCTATCCGCCCCACCCTATATCCACCATCACCCACCCTATCTCCACCATCACACACCTTCACCATATACTTCCGCCACCACCTTCAAAAGCTCACCCTCATCTCCTTCATAAACATCTTCGGCAAAAACCTACCAAGCCGAAACCCTAATAACGATCCCAACTTCTTGCAGCAAACCCTAGCCGCCTCACCCTATCACCACTTCACGACACACTGCCCAACAAAAAACTTAGAAACTGCAGCAGATTAACCCAGAAATACCACCTGCCGAGAGACCTGGAAATCCAGATCGACACCAGTAGGATCGAAGCCCTATATCTCAGAAAAACCCAGGCAAAAAAATCACCCCGATCGGACCACAAACGAAGCGGCAATCACCTTTTCAAAACTGCTGCGCTGAAACAACCTTATGTACGAGAATCTTCCTTTTTTTTCACTATTTATGTTTACGACAAACACCCTCCTTGTCGAAACCTTAGAGGCAAACCCTCCTAGCCTCACCTAAACATAACCTCACCTCTAACCTCTTACCCACCATGCCAACCCACCACCTCATACCACCCTCGGCTCACCCCTCATAGCCAAAACCCTTTTATATTTTTATCTTCCTTTTTGTTTGTTCATTACAACCCTCGGCAACCAATCCATGCTGACCCCCCCCCCACCCTCACCCCTTCTCACCCATTCCACCTCCCCCCCTCTCGACTTCCACAACACCTTCTCCTCATCAACAACCTAGTCCGGTAAGACCACCCTCCTCACCCGGCCGGATCTCCCACACCCTTCCTCACCTTTTCTCCATCACCCCTCGGCCTCACTATGGCCTTGAGAACCCAACAACCCAAGCAGCCCACCCTTCTTTCCCCTCTCTTTATATCCCAACTCAAGCCGACTCCCAAAGTCGCCAAACCCTCTACGACACAACCCTCACGTCGCACATACTTACCCTACCGCACCCACGACCTCACCGTCTACCACACAACCTACCGCATCCCCTACTGCACAACCTACCACATAACCTACCGCACCCACAACTTCACCGTCTACCGCACACCCTATCATATCCCCTTCCCCACTGCCTACCGCACAAACTACTGCATCTCCTACCGCACAACCTACCGCAAAACCCAACTGCCGCCCCACCCTCGGCACCACCCAATTGCCGACGTCCTTATCAACTGCCCTCTCTGCCCCCACCCCCTCCCCTTCGGCAAACCCTCCTGCCTCACAACCCCACCACCATCTTACCTTCGGCAAACCCTCCTGCCGCCCAAACCTCAGCTAGCTCTCCACCAAACAATCATCTTTCTGGCTTAAAAACTCCAAAGGTACCACAACAAACCCGGTCATTGTGACGACCAACTCTTCTCACACGTGAGGGGTACAACCCCTACAAAGGTGACGACCAAGGTGACATCACGTGCTTCAACATTTTCAAAACTCATCACGGCAACATCACACGCATCCGGGAACTCATCCACCTCAACTGCTTCATCACACCTGGTTCATCTCATGTCTTTCCAAGATTGGACTTATCCAAGGATCGTCCATCTTGCGGGAGCGTATAAGGAATATTATATATTCCTAAGTATATTTTGTAAATATCTTTTAGATATTAACCTAGATATTGTATATCATTAGGAGATTGTTTCTTGTACAACAAGCTAGACTAGATCTAGAACTTTCTATGTAACCTTATAAATATGTAACCTATTGTTCATAATAAAATTGAGTCTTTCATATTATTCTTATCTACCATGTATGAATTGACTTCGTATTTCTCTCCTAAATCCTTATAGAAAAAAACATTTTACTCTTTTGATCTCATATAAAATGGAATATATTCTAACAAATGTTGCTTTTTTTTTAGTGAGATTGACACGCCCCAAGTCCCGGGATCCCCTAATAGAACCTCGAACCTGGTGCGTGTAACTAACAAGGAACAAGAAACTAACGGGAAACAGGAACAAAACCTGTTAGAAACAAACTGACATGATATATATATACTCAAGAGTAAGGAGCTAAGATAGCTCACAACGAGTTCTAGACCAAGAAAATTAAAACCAAACATGGTTACATACAGCGGAAGACATGCCAAGCACATAATCTGGCATCAAGAGATGTCTAGAGACAACAAGTACTACACAAGTCTACCCCAACAAGCCCTGAGTTTAACAACTCAAACAACATCGTCCTTACCAAAGTGTAAAAGGACACAAGTCTCAAACAAGAATATCCTGCGGAGTACGTTCCCAGCTATGTCGAGCCTCACTGCGTACTATCCCCTGCTTTCCTGGGGGGGGGGGGAACAAATAAAGGGTGAGATAAATCTCAGTAAGCTATTAACATGCAACTACATGACATGTTATCACACAATTCCAGTAAATACTCAAGTAATCATATATCAAGTATCATCAAGTAACAAGTATAGCAGAGGCTAAGCCAACTCAACAAGTAATCAAGCTCAAGATATGATCAGGTAACAAGTAGTCAAGTAGTGTGAGAGGCTAGACCAACTCACCAAGATGCACATAGGCCTATCACGTATCATTACCTGAATCCTTCCTTATTCCTCCCAAGAATATCATTGTTGTCGATGCTTGTATAGCTGAGGACAACCACGATCAAGATCAAGAAACTGCTATGCAGTATATAAGAAGACCCGGTAACCAGAGTCATTCACAAGAACAAGATTCACGAGGTGTTCACGAGATTAGCATTCAACTTATATCAGGCGTATTGCTCCAATATAGGATTCTAAGCCCTTACTATGGCCGGTAGTAAGGGAAAAACAGACCGAATGCATAGACCCACGATTATCAGTTATGCCCCAGCCCTCGCAATAAGCGTGAACCTATACACCCCTCTGAACCAAATAAGCCAGCTGGACTCACACGAGAATGCACAAGTAGATGTTTACTTGAACTACGAGAAATGAACTAAGTCCCATATTAGTGGACCAGTCTTTATGCACCATGTAATCATGTATCATGTGCTCACGAGAATATGCACCATGTAATCATGTATCATGTGCTCACGAGAATACAAGTACACATACGCAATCATTGCAAAGACAAATCAATCTAACAATGGCACGTAAAGTGTCCATATAACACGGTCAATCCAAGTTAGAGTCTATTAATAACAGACCTCAAACAAGTAGTAGGGTATATCATTCTATATCACTTTGTCACATGCCAAGTTTGCACGTACATATTCATATCACGTTTAACACATTAAAGTGTCTATCACGATACCCTTATTATCAAGTAGAGCCCAATACCTTAGACTCTATACACGTAGTAGAATAGGTCACATCAAATCTAGTCACAGTCATATCTCACGTATATGTATCGTTAGTAATCGAATACATTTTCCAACACATATTGTGTTCTGTAGTTATTCTTATTAACTTAAATCATAGTATTCACAATTATATGAATTATCTTCATATTACACTAGTCCCTATTTTCTTTAGGAACCATTTCAAGACAAGATATCTTCTTTATTCTTTATATACTTCATTGAGTATATACACGATTAAAACCAACCACTAGCACTTTAGTGCTTATTCATAGCACTTCCAATATACGCGTATCAAATTCAAGTATGTAGTAGAGTTAATTAGGGATGGCCAAACCGGACCGGAACCGGAAAACCGGACCGGAACCGGATCGGAAAAGCCCGGAAACCGGAGCAAACCGGGGAGTAAACCGGAACCGTAGTAACCGGAACCGTGGTAAGCGCGGGCCGGTTCAGGGTCACTTATATGGCGAACCGGAACCGGAACCGGATCGGCATTTCCATTAAAAAAATATAAAAATCCCTTATTTTTCAATAAATTTTAAGATGTTTATTCATTAGTGTATTATAAAATAAAAATCCCTTGTCTTTTAATAAATTTTAACATGTTTATTCATTATTGTATGATAAAAAAAAATAAAAAAAAAGTAGCGTGGACTGAACCGGAACCGGATTGTGATGACCGGAACCGGAACCGGTGTAAGCGCAGGCCGGTTCAGGGTCATATATATGCCGAACCGGAACCGGTTTTGGTCGTCCCTAGAGTTAATCATTCTCTATCTAGTTCCATATCCCAACTCTTTTGGTTATTCATACCATGTATCAAGTAATCAAGAAGCCACATTCTATCAAGTGACTATACGCAAGATTTGCATATACACATCAAGGATCTTTCAAGTTTATTACCATACACATATATTGGTGTCAAGGCACGTACAAGATTTTATAATCTTATATTCAAGTCTTAATCCAATTATTTGGATGTTCAAGTCATGTACAAGATTTTATTGTCTTATACTTCAAGTTACGGTCTCAACTTAAGACATTCAAGACATTCAAGACATTCAGGACATTCAAGACATATACAAGATTTTATCATCTTATATCCAAGTTCTCAATCCATTTCTTTGGATGGTTAAACATGTACAAGAGTTAATTATCTTATACTTCAAGTTCAAGCTAAGAAGATGAATTATACATCTTTCACGAATTATTTTTCAATCCTTTTCTTAGGACATTCAAACTCAAGATATTAGTTGGTGCCCCTAAAGTACACAAACATTAACTTCGAGGCACATAAAAGAAAGTTACTACTCTTATACTCAAGTTATCATTTAATTATGATTCAAGTCCACATTTCATTTGTTCACAAAGGGACTATTTTCAGTACTAGAGTGTTCTACAACACTCATCTAGGCCATCTAGGGTAGTACCCTAAACCTAGACCAAGAATACTTCGAGTTCACATTAAGTAAATGAGCTATACCACTCATACTTACAAGTTCATAACCCCCTACATAGGATATTCGAGCTCAAGACACTAATTTGGTGCCTTCAAGGTGCACAAACATAGGTTCCAAGACAAGCATAACACATAAGTACTTATTCATAGCACTTTCAAGACATAAAGAAGAGTTCTTCCTTTTATACTCAAGTTCTCATTTTAAATTAATGAGTAATCATGTTCAAGACTCACTTCTGATACCCCTAAGGTGTCACAACACTTGCTAGGACATCTTATCTTAAGGCTATATGCCTTAGGAGGGATAAGCTTTCAATTTAATTTAGATTTAAAATACTTTGGTTGGAACAGTGGACCGGGCGGGCGCCTACAAGGTACCGGGCGGGCGCCTGTTCTAGCACTTTAGAAACCCAAAACTTCTGTTGAAAAGGGCGGGCGCTCAAGGTATCACCAGGCGGGCGCCTGGTACAATTTCCAGCAAACTCAATTTCTTTCCCAGGCTTAGAATTCTCCGTCCCCAAGCGTAGGAGTATAATTTTTATCAATATATTATCAAACCCAGGAGTATAATAACAAGCTTAAATCACTCATTTCAATTATACTTTCTTATTTCAACAGAGACTTTTATACTTACAAATTCTCCGTCCCAAATGTAGGAGTATACTTTTACTAATCCCTAGGCAATACCCAAGACACTATTTCAAGCTCAATTCATTTCTTTTACCGTCCCATAAATAATAGGATAATTTCCTTTTATTCCAATTTAATATTTCACTGTCCCCAAAAGTATAAGTACAATTTTATAATATACTAATATACCCATTTAGGGATACTTCCATTCATTTCCCCGTACCACAAATAATGGTACAATTTTTTTAATAATATTTAAATCAAGTTATTATTTTACCGTCTCACGAATAGGAGTATACTTTTTCTTTTCCTAACAATTAACCAACCCAGGGAAGCTAGAATAACCAAGTTTAGAATTTCAAGTTTCTCCATATTTCATATTTCATACGCAGTATATTTATACTCCCTTTGTCCCAAAATTACAAGTATCACAAAAATTGCTCAAAACACAATTTTAACAAGAACAAGTATCGGGAATAACATATATGCATGTTATTACAAGTAAGGGGGAGTCAATAGCTTACCTAGTCCGAAATCAAGTTGACCCGAATTAATTTCTGATCGGTCGGAAACGCTCTATTCAACGCCACGAATATTTATCCGGGATCAGAATCACAAACAGAGGGATAATTAAGCTCGAGGAGTCGAGAATAGGAAGAATCCTAAACTTAGCTTTTTCACCCAGAGAGAGCGTAAGAAATTTTGGGGAGAAATGAATCTGAGAGAAAGGCAAACCAAGAAGATATACTTCAACTTCCAAGAAATGACACTTAGGCCCCTCAAGTTCTAACTTTGACAAAAAGGCCCCTAAACTTTCAACTTTGACATTTAACCACCTTAATTTTCTAAAGTAGTTAAATAATTAACTCAAATAAAATAACATATAAATATGCTAGTCAAGAATTTAACAAGCAAGTCAAAAATTTAACAAGAATTAGGACGGGTATTACATCCTCCCCTCCTTAAAGAAAATTCGTCCTCGAATTTTACTGATCAAGATTATAACAAATATAATCAACAAATAAAACTCAAGAGCATCAAGACTATACACATATACTCACAAATAGATATTACATGTATGCTCACAAATATTCTATGCAATCCGGATGTATCAATTATAACATCGAAACACATAAAGTCAAGCAGACTCGATTAGTCAATCCACTATATTGGTGAAACTTGACATATCCACTAAAAATAATAGAACTGGTCATATCCTCCAGATCACTGTAATACTAGTCAAATCCACTAGACAATCTCAAATACTGAAGTCATCCATCATTTCAATATTTAAAAATTGACTTCACGTTTATCAATCCATCGAAAAGGTGTAGCTCTCGGTGTCAAATAATTAACGATAGAGTTGCCTTCGAAATTCATTAATGAATCTCTAACAAGATCAAGAAAATCTCAAGAACACGCGTACCTTGGTTGTTTCCACTTATAGGTCAACAAAGATAGTTACTTCAGGCATCCACTTCAAAATAGATATATCCTCTATCAAGAAATTTCTCAAGTTGAATCTTCAACTCTTTTAACTCAATCGAGGTCAAGAACATTAATCCAGATGTCAGCACTGTATTCGCACTATAACAACTCAAGATAATCCAAGTTTCTCATCAAGTAACATGTATGACTCAGTAGGAATTCCACTGTCAATCACATAGGTTAAATACCCAATATAATCTTGAGACCCCTTTTTGGACTTTCAATGCAGAACATGAATATTATATATAATTATATCATGCTCACAAATATAGTCAAGCATACTAGCATAGAACTATTCACCATCTATTGTGGCAAACAAGAATGGCATAACATATAGAAAGCCAAATCATAACACGTAAGACCAAGCCATAACACGTATCACATCAATGTCCCATCTAGGTAACATGACCAAGTTAACATAGAACGTATAGGGTGTTATCACCCACACTTCTATCAAGCTCTTATACATAACGATATCAAGCATGTAGTCTCTTACTAGAGAATACACTTCCACGTAATTCACGAGATAAGGACAAGCATGCATATATAGCACGAAACAATGTCCACTAGACAAGATAGATACGCCTAAGTCTTTAAAGACTCGCGCTCTCGATTCTCAAACCATCTAATCCAATTGGATCAACACTATCAACACCAGTCCTATGCCTGGTATAACAACAAGTAAAGGAACACTCAACGTCAGAAGCACACCCATAAACCAACCTACGAATGTCGTAGACCCTATCCAGGCTTAGAGCTAACCATAGCTCTGATACCAAACTGACACGCCCCAAGTCCCGGGATCCCCTAATAGAACCTCGAACCTGGTGCGCGTAACTAACAAGGTACAAGAAACTAACGGGAAACAGGAACAATACCTGTTAGAAACAAAATGACATGATATATATATACTCAAGAGTAAGGAGCTAAGATAGCTCACAACGAGTTCTAGACCAAGAAAATTAAAACCAAACATGGTTACATACAGCGGAAGACATGCCTAGCACATAATCTGGCATCAAGAGATGTCTAGAGACAACAAGTACTACACAAGTCTACCCCAATAAGCCCTGAGTTTAACAACTCAAACAACATCGTCCTTACCAAAGTGTAAAAGGACACAAGTCTCAAACAAGAATATCCTGCGGAGTACGTTCCCAGCTATGTCGAGCCTCACTGCGTACTATCCCCTGCTTTCCTGGGGGGGGGGGGGGGAACAAATAAAGGGTGAGATAAATCTCAGTAAGCTATTAACATGCAACTACATGACATGTTATCACGCAATTCCAGTAAATACTCAAGTAATCATATATCAAGTATCATCAAGTAACAAGTATAGCAGAGGCTAAGCCAACTCAACAAGTAATCAAGCTCAAGATATGATCAGGTAACAAGTAGTCAAGTAGTGTGAGAGGCTAGACTAACTCACCAAGATGCACATAGGCCTATCACGTATCATTACCTGAATCCTTCCTTATTCCTCCCAAGAATACCATTGTTGTCGATGCTTGTATAGCTGAGGACAACCACGATCAAGATCAAGAAACTGTTATGCAGTATATAAGAAGACCCGGTAACCAGTGTCATTCACAAGAACAAGATTCACGAGGTGTTCACGAGATTAGCATTCAACTTATATCAGGCGTATTGCTCCAATATAGGATGCTAAGCCCTTACTATGGCCGGTAGTAAGGGAAAAACAGACCGAATCCATAGACCCACGATTATCACTTATGCCCCAGCCCTCGCAATAAGCGTGAACCTATACACCCCTCTGAACCAAATAAGCCAGCTGGACTCACACGAGAATGCACAAGTAGATGTTTACTTGAACTACAAGAAATGAACTAAGTCCCATATTAGTGGACCAGTCTTTATGCACCATGTAATCATGTATCATGTGCTCACGAGAATATGCCCCATGTAATCATGTATCATGTGCTCACGAGAATATGCACCATGTAATCATGTATCATGTGCTCACGAGAATACAAGTACACATACAAACTCAAGATATTAGTTGGTGCCCCTAAAGTACACAAACATTAACTTCAAGACACATAAAACAAAGTTACTACTCTTATACTCAAGTTATCATTTAATTATTATTCAAGTCCACATTTCATTTGTTCACAAAGGGACTATTTTTTAGTACTAGAGTGTTCTACAACACTCATCTAGGCCATCTAGGGTAGTACCCTAAACCTAGACCAAGAATACTTCGAGTTCACATTAAGTGAATGAGCTATACCACTCATACTTACAAGTTCATAACCCCCTACATAGGATATTCGAGCTCAAGACACTAATTTGGTGCCTTCAAGGTGCACAAACATAGGTTCCAAGACAAGCATAACACATAAGTGCTTATTCATAGCACTTTCAAGACATAAAGAAGAGTTCTTCCTTTTATACTCAAGTTCTCATTTTAATTTAATGAGTAATCATGTTCAAGACTCACTTCTGATACCCCTAAGGTGTCACAACACTTGCTAGGACATCTTATCTTAAGGCTATATGCCTTAGGAGGGATAAGCTTTCAATTTAATTTAGATTTAAAACACTTTGGTTGGAACAGGGGACCGGGCGGGCGCCTACAAGGTACCGGGCGGGCACCTGTTCTAGCACTTTAGAAACCCAAAACTTCTGTTGAAAAGGGCGGGCGCTCAAGGTATCACCAGGCGGGCGCCTGGTACAATTTCCAGCAAACTCAATTTCTTTCCCAGGCTTAGAATTCTCCGTCCCCAAGCGTAGGAGTATAATTTTTATCAATATATTATCAAACCCAGGAGTATAATAACAAGCTTAAATCACTCATTTCAATTATACTTTCTTATTTCAACAGAGACTTTTATACTTACAAATTCTCCGTCCCAAATGTAGGAGTATACTTTTACTAACCCCTAGGCAATACCCAAGACACTATTTCAAGCTCAATTCATTTCTTTTACCGTCCCATAAATAATAGGATAATTTCCTTTTATTCCAATTTAATATTTCACCGTCCCCAAAAGTATAAGTACAATTTTATAATATACTAATATACCCATTTAGGGATACTTCCATTCATTTTCCCGTACCACAAATAATAGTACAATTTTTTTAATAATATTTAAATCAAGTTACTATTTTACCGTCTCACAAATAGGAGTATACTTTTTCTTTTCCTAACAATTAACCAACCCAGGGAAGCTAGAATAACCAAGTTTAGAATTTCAAGTTTCTTCATATTTCATACGCAGTATATTTATACTCCCTTTGTCCCAAAATTACAAATTACAAGTATCACAAAAATTGCTCAAAACACAATTTTAACAAGAACAAGTATCGGGAATAACATATATGCATGTTATTACAAGTAAGGGGGAGTCAATAGCTTACCTTGTCTGAAATCAAATTGACCCAAATTAATTTCTGATCGGTCGGAAACGCTCTATTCAACGCCACGAATATTTATCCGGGATCAGAATCACGAACAGAGGGATAATTAAGCTCGAGGAGTCGAGAATAGTAAGAATCCTAAACTTAGCTTTTTCACCCAGAGAGAGCGTAAGAAATTTTGGGGAGAAATGAATCTCAGAGAAAGGCAAACCAAGAAGATATACTTCAACTTCCAAGAAATGACACTTAGGTCACTAAAGTTCTAACTTTGACAAAAAGGCCCCTAAACTTTCAACTTTGACATTTAACCACCTTAATTTTCTAAAGTAGTTAAATAATTAACTCAAATAAAATAACATATAAATATGCTAGTCAAGAATTTAACAAGCAAGTCAAAAATTTAACAAGAATTAGGACGGGCGTTACAGAGATCATCGCTGAGCATGGACAAGGAAGGCATAGTTTGTCAATCAACCACTTATCCTCCCCTGACCAGAAAGCAGATCTAATCTCAAAAGCCAAAAGGAACTATTGTTGCGAGCTCACTATACACGGTAGTAGTGAGCAATTTCGTTCATCACTTTAAACGGTCGAGATCAATTTGTCAATTGTGAGTTCTACTCAAATCGAAAATCAATTTTGTGCAAACCAAAGAAAGTGAATAAGGGTCAACTAGTCAAATTTTTTTGTTACTGATGTAGCACAGGATGCCAAGCCAGCAGTAAAGCAGACTCGGCGACCAAGCGTCCGCCCAGCCTATACCAGGCGCCCGCTTACCTCCCTGCCATTTTGATGAGTTTCTGTTAAAGACCAGGTGCCCGCTCACTCACTACCAAGTGCCCGCCTGGTTGGCCGATCAGAATTGTTTCTCAGTTTTCGTTTACGTTTAATTAAACACTTTAGGGTATTTTGGTATTTTATTAAAACACTTTTAGGGTTAGGGTTTTAATTAGTTGTTAGAGTATAAATGCTTTTTTCCTACTTTGTATTGAACACGTTTTGATTATTAATTTTAAGGTTTGCCTTTGCAACTTTGTGGGTTCAAACCCTAGAAGCCATTGTTGACTTGTTGAAGGTTCATTCCTTCGTTTGTGCTAGATCTTCTGTCGTGGTTGATCTAGGTTGTATTCCGTTGCATCAATTGGTATCAGAGAAGGTGAGATCCAAGGAAGATGGTAAACGGCGATGGAAACAACAACGACACTGTTCTTGCAATCCTTGATCGTATGAATCAAGCAGCCGAAGAAAGACACCGACAAGCTGAAGAACGAGACCGTCAGCGTGAAGAATAGGCTGCAACTCGTCATGCGGATCTTGTTAGGGTTTTGGAGGGTTTGCAGGTTGGTGGTCGCCGAAGGCAACGGGCAGGGGATAATGCAGTTCCTGTGGGAAACGGTCGAAACAACCGTAATCCGCCAGCCGGAGGAGAGGATTCGGATTCAGAATGTGAAGATTATTTTATCGCTGCACTTGTGGATCAGTCTCCTAAAATTAAAGTTGATCTACCCTTTTCACGGGGGAGCTCGACATGGAGGATTTTACAGATTAGCTTTCGGAGGTAGAGAAGTATTTTACCTTGATGAACATTCCGGATGAGAAGAAAGTGCAGTATGTGGCCTACAAGCTTCGTGGTGGAGCATCTGCATGGTGGGAGCAGTTTAATAACAACCGAAGGGGGCAGAATAAATTACCCGTTCGCACATGGGGTCGTATGAAGATGGCTCTGATACAGCGATTTTTGCCTGCAGATTTTGAGTAGTTAATTTATAAGAAATTTCTTGAATGCAAGCAGGACAATCGGACTGTCGATCAGTACACGCACAGTTTTCATACACTGTCTGTGCGTAACGATTTGGGCGAATCAGAAGGGCAACAAACTGCAAGGTATGTGAATGGTCTTCGCCCTAGTATTAGATCTCAAGTTCAATTATATCCTGTTCAAACTCTTGATGGGGCCATCTCTCGTGCTAAAATTGTTGAGTATAACCAACTTAGCCCAATTTTTAAGTCCCATCAACCCATTAATATTGGACAATCTTTGAGGTTTAAATCCCCAATAGTTGAAACCGAACAGTCCACATGCTCTAAATCCACTAATGAGAAGCAGGACACTGTTCCGACTCAGCCGGTGGGGAAGGGTACTAATACAACTGCATGGCGTCAGAATCCCAACCCCTATGCCAAGAATTTTGGAAATAAATGTTTTCGTTGCGGGCAACCTGCGCATTTATCCAATAATTGTCCTAATCGGGGGCACGTTAATATAGCAGAGAAGGAGGATTATGCCGTTGAGGAGGTTTGGGTGGACCCGAATAGTGAAGGTGATGGTAGTGACCATAAGGCACTTGTGTGTAATAAAGTGACCTCAACAGCTCCAGCGGACGATGCATCCCCTAACAGACATGGTATTTTTCGCATTGTTGGGCTTGTGGCGGATAACAAAGTAAAAATCATTGTGGACAGTGGGAGCTGTGATAATTTGAATGCTAGGGGGACGGTAGATAAACTACAACTGGAGGTAAAGAAGCACCCAAATCCCTATCACGTGGGGTGGATTAATGCTACCGGTAAATTAAAGGTAACTGAACAATGTGTCGTTCCTTTTTCTATCGGTAATTATTCTGATGTGGCTATTTGTGATGTGGTTGATATGAGTGCGAGCCAGTTGTTGCTTGGGCGTCCTTGGTATTATGATGTTGATTATACTCACAATGGGCGTACTAATGTTATTAACTTTGAGAAGGAGGGGGTCAAATTTAATTTATGCCCGTTGACAGAAAAAGGGGTGCGTCCTGGCATCGATAAAGGGAAAGGAATTATTTCCTTGTGTGCTCCCAAATCTTTTATTTCAGGTATTACTCGGGCTATTGGTTTAGCTGCTGCGGCACGGAGAGCTAAGTGGAGGGATGCATTTAGAGTTCCACCAATACTTGTTGCGAGACGTCCAACGCCAGCGACTTCCATTGTCAAGTGCAAGATGAATACTCCCAGGATGCGTGGTTCTTTTATGGTACATGATTCGGTGACGAATCATTTTAAAGTGGGGGTGTATGATGTAGCACAGGACGCCAAGCCAGCAGTAGAGCAGACTCGGCGACCGAGCGCCCGCCCGGCCTACACCAAGCGCCCGCTTACCTCCCTGCCATTTTGATGAGTTTCTGTTAAAGACCAGGCGCCCGCTCGCTCACTACCAAGCACCCGCCTGGTTGGCCGATCAGAATTGTTTCCCAGTTTTCGTTTACGTTTAATTAAACACTTTAGGGTATTTTGGTGTTTTGTTAAAACACTTTTAGGGTTAGGGTTTTAATTAGTTGTTAGAGTATAATTACTTTTTTTCTACTTTGTATTGAACATGTTTTGATTATTAATTTTAAAGTTTGCCTTTGCAACTTTGTGGGTTCAAACCCTAGAAGCCATTGTTGGCTTGTTGAAGGTTCATTCCTTCGTTTGTGCTAAATCTTCTATCGTGTTTGATCTAGGTTGTATTTCGCTGCATCATGCATCAGTTAACAAAGGAAAGAAAAGAACAATTGAGTAATTAAATGAACATGTATAAAGTATTTTAACAGATGCATATAATGGGGTGGCATGATGGAACAAACTCATCATGACATAACATTTATACCCATCCCCACAGTTTTGTCAGTGATGATGAATAAACCAGTCATCTCTTTTATTAACCCCAAACAAAACCTACCCATAAAAGAAAAAATAGGTCATTTTAATTTAATTTTCACTTCACCCAGTTTGCTCACCATTTTCATTTTTCACTTGAGTAAAATTTGATGTCATCAACATAGTACTAATAATTTTTATTTTATTTTATTTGGTAGGACTCATTATTTAATGTGGAGGGCCAATTGAAAATGACGTTACAGGGAAGACCCCATGTCTATTGTTTGGACAAGACCAGTGGAATATGAATATGATGGTGTAATAAATAATTACACATAAGACATGAGATTAGGGTACTGGGCCTTTTTGTTTGCATGAATTTAGAGGGGACAAATAGGTCAGGATATAAAGTTTAGGCCTTGTAACAGGCCCATTTCCAGCTTAGCTTCTACTTCTATTGCTTAGGTTTTTTATCTTTTAATCTCTCTCTTACTTTGTGTTGTGTCAAATTGTGAATCTGAAAACAGAGAAATAGAAAGGATACAAACTTGTCTTTTATACTCCTCCCTCCTTCTAGCTTCACTATTTTAGTAATAACACACGTATTAAGGAAAGTGATGAGTGTAAGAATAGTTGTGATAGAGAAGAAGTTAGTGGGTATAATAAGTGAGACTTATAATTTAAATATATGAGAGGGGAAAGTTAGTGGGTATGACAAGTGGGCCCCATAATTTAAGTATGTGAGAGGAAGAACTGAGTGGCTATGACAAGTGGACCCTACATTTTTTACTATTTTAGGAAATGATAAGCTTCTAACAGGATACCCATTTGGGTAAAAGGTGAAGCTTCAAATGGGACGGAGGGAGTATTGTGTAGATTTATTTAGTACTACTCATCCATTTTTTATTTTTAGATTAATTGATGTGCGAAAGTAAAAATAATAATCCCTCCGTCCCATAGTATACGGCCATCTTTCTTTTTTAATCTGTCCCAAATTATATGGGCAAATTGTCAATTAGTTACCTGAGTTTGTCGTCAAGTTTCAATTAGTTACCCAGTTTGTGTTTCGGTCAATTTAGTTATTGAATTTGTCTTTTTGTTTCAATTGGTGTAAAATCCGTTTGTTTGTCAAAAAACTAACGAAAATTGATGAAAAACGTAACAAAGTTCTTTCAAAATTGCAATGATCAACCCTAAAGTTTAAATTATTCCATTACACCCCCAAACTAACGAATGTTAAAAGCTATCTTCTTTCTCAAAACTCGGTCATCACCACCACCCAAATCCGGCCACTACCATAACCACCTATCTTCTTTCCAGCGGCGATCCTTCCCCTGCACACCATATTTTCCGACAATTGTCCATATTTTCCGGCGAAAAAAAATCAAAAAATCGGACCAGAAAAAATACGATTCCTGCTTCGTTAACCGTTGGATCGTCTTCAAACTTCTGGGGAATGTTCGCATCACCTAGGCGCACCTTTTCACCGTTGGGATCTGCCAAAAAATCACCGGAGCGGGAGATAAGTCCGCCGGAAAAAATCTGGCGAAAATTTCCCAAAAATCGCCTTTCTCTCGCTCCGGCGGACTTATCTCCCTCTCCGGTGATTTTTTGGTAGATCCCAACGGTGAAAAAGTTCACCTAGGTGATGCGAACATTCCCCAGAAGTTTGAAGACGATCCAACGGTTAACGAAGCAGGAATCGTATTTTTTCTGGTCCGATTTTTTGCTTTTTTTTTATGGACAATTGCCGGAAAATATGGTGTGCAGGGGAAGGATCGCCGCTGGAAAGAAGATAGGTGGTTATGGTAGTGGCCGGATTTGGGTGGTGGTGATGACCGGGTTTTGAGAAAGAAGATAGCTTTTAACATTCGTTAGTTTGGGGGTGTAATGGAATAATTTAAACTTTAGGGTTGATCATTGCAATTTTGAAAGAACTTTGTTACGTTTTTCATCAATTTTCGTTAGTTTTTTGACAAACAAACGGATTTTACACCAATTGAAACAAAAAGACAAATTCAATAACTAAATTGACCGAAACACAAACTGGGTAACTAATTGAAACTTGACGACAAACTCAGGTAACTAATTGGCAATTTGCCCCAAATTATATATCAACTTCCAAAAATGGCAAAGAATCTTTTTTATTCCTCCTACTCTTTCTCTCTCCTACTTTACTTATATACTCTCTCTGTTTCATGTGAATTGGGACTTATTTCCCTTTTCGTCCGTTTCACCTCAATTGAGACTGCCCAAAATAACAAACTTTTTAATATTTTATATTCACCCAACCCACCCATTTAACCCCACTAATTCTCTCTTCATTTTCCACCACTCATTTTATCCAACCAACACTACTATTTACTTCACTAATTCTCTCTCTTCATTTTTCACCACACATTCACTAATTTTTCTTAATTATTGTGCCCTTTGTTTTGGTCTCAATTCACATAAAACGGAGGGAGTACTTACAACACCAATCAACGTATTATTCCCTCCAATTTTATGCTGACAAAGTCGATCACTATACTGCCAAAATTCTGAGACTGAAAGCACGTAGATCTGCAGTTTATGAACGTGCTGAAGAAGAACGCCGGGTTCAGTTCGAGGTATTGTTGCAGAATCTCAGAAATAGTGTCAACTCTGAGTCACGGGCAAGTACCGAAGTTGTTACCGAGGAACTTGTAGGACACCTGGAAAGCCTCCAACGTGATCCGCCGGTCCAGAGATTAGAAGACTCAGTTTCGAACGGTGAAGACGACGTTACAGTTGAATCCGCGAATCAGAATCTGGTTATACAAGGTTTCCTAGGAGAGGAAGTTACTAATAATTTTCTTTCCGTGGGTGGAGATACAGCTCCAGCGAAAACAGTGCAGGAGGATGACGAAGAGGGTCTGATTCTTTGTCCGAAAGAAACTGTTCTACGAGAAACTGTGCTTAAAGGTAAAATTTATTCGAAATATATTTTCAAATGGAGCGGTACAAGTATCATCCTTCGTCCCGTCGCGCGGAAGACTTTGATTTATTCAAAGTATTTGTTTAAGTGGGACGGCATTTTTCAAACATCGGACGAGAACTCAGGGTCGAGTTCTTTCGAGAAGGGGAGTATGATGTAGCACGGGACGGAACGAGAGGAGGTCTGGGATACGGAACGAGAGAAGGCCTGGAGAACTCGACTGATTTTTCACTGCCGCACTAGGAACAAAACACGACCGTGCATAAAATCGGCTGAACAGGGAAGGCTTGCGGCGGACTTGGCACGACCGTGCCTCTTTTAGAGCACGACCGTGCCCGGCAATTAGCCAGAATTTTATTGGCGTCTTTCTGCTTTATTTTCAGCAACTTAGGTTAATTTTGGTATTTTGCTAAAACAATTTTAGGGTTTTCATTTTAAGGTTTCTAGAATATTCCGTAGTAGTATAAATACTTTTGTTAGGGTTTTGTAATAGTTAGCTTTTTGATTAATAAAATTATATTTGCCGTTAGTGCATTTTTAGGGTTTATTCCTTGTAGCCGTTAGGCTTGTTGAAACCCTAATTCCTGGATTGGGTTAGGTCAATAATCTCTTCGGTAGATTATTGCTATCTCTTTACAAAGATTTCCATCACGGTTATCCTGAAAGGTTGTATTCCGCTGCATCACTCTCCTACTATACTTAATACTCACAAGTCACAACACTTACATCACTTCCACAATTTTTTAATCTACGTGTAAATGGGATGGTGGAATATACTCTGAGACGGAGAGAATACTACTCTTTGATAAACAATGCTGGATGAGTATTCTTCAATGACCTATTGATTCAATAATACATGGGGCACAAAAAATCACAAAACACTGTTCACAAAATCCTAGGTGTATTGATTTTATTGGTGTTTTTAATTAGAATGTGGCGGGTCCACTATCGATTGATGCAATTAATAAAATATCATCATCTCATTGTATGAGCAAGATTTTGTTCATATATAATTGTTAACGTTTCCGTCAATATTTTAATTTATTTTAACTTCCTTCCAAAATTGCATCGGATTGGAAAGAATTGTGAACATAAAGGCCCAAATTGCAACTTTTGATACATTATGTATCATATCGCAACTTCAGGTAAACTTAATGGTACAAAATTGCAATTTGCCCATCAAACTTAAGTTAAATGTGTTACGAGGAGGAGGCCAAAAAGGGGAATATAATTAAAATCCGAGTTTAGTTGGTTAAGAAGTTAGGAGAGGAAGAAGGGATGTGGTCAAAAGGGGAAAAACAGAGAGCTGTGTAGGAAATAAATGCATTACCACTGTTGACTGTTTTTTCTTGTCCATTCTGTCAGCTCTGAAGAGGGTAATGAAGGAATATAATATGGACCACTGAAAATGGTATAATTGACCTTGTTTGATTTTTACCTCTTCATTTCTAATATTACTCAGTACTCACTGCCTACCTAAATATTATGTCATTTTTTCAGATCATTAATTTTGTTTTCTTCTCTCCTGTCAAAGAGGTCTGCTTTTTTAAAAAAAAAATAGAAAATTTTGGTTTTTAATTTTACTAACGATAGACAAATTGGTCTTAGGTTACAGTTACATCCAGTGGCCTATAAATAAGCTAGCTCATATCTTTAACAAGATTTAAACTCACTACCTTCACTTTCACTAGAGGTGGTCTTTTGTGAGAACACCTAGATCCGTTTCATAGAAGAGACGGGTCGACCCATGACTCGTGTACAACATTCTCCGCGAAGCGTAGGATCCCAACCCATGCTCCACTCAAAATTTGCCACGTGGCAGCGACCCATTGGCCAAAAAAAAATCCATAAAAAAAAAAAATCATTTTTTTAGTTATTATATTTTTTTACTGTGTTTTTTCGTTTGCCAAAAGTAATACTTAGTATAACTAAATGTAACAACTGTGTTACTTATAAAGTAATATTGTTTATAAGTAAACGTAACACCAATTTTACAAAAAAAATAAATAAATAATAAATAACTCATTTTACTCATCTTTCAACTGTAATAGTACTAACTATAAATACGTGTAACACTAACAACAATTAAATGTAATTATCGGTATACTGGAATGTAATAGTGTTTTTCCAGAATATTTTTTATTTTTGAGTATTTTGATTTTATTTTTTAAAAGAAAGTAACATTTGAAAAATAACAACTTATATACATGAATGTAATTCTTTGTACAAGTAAATGTAACACTTTGGTAGATGAAATTGTAACAGATTTCTATAGATAATGTAATACTTTGACATGTATCATGATAAATTGAACCCATTGTAACTTATTATTTGAAAACATATAAATATACTACTATACAAGTAAACGTAACTGTTTTACAATGTTATTATACAAGTAAAATGTAACATTTGTTTATAAAAATGTTACTTTCTTATTTTTACAATGTAACACGTCTGTTACATTTAGTTATAGTAACTATTACTTTTGACAAACCAATATATATATATAAACTAAAAACGAAAAAATTAAAAATTAAAAATTAAAATTGCTTGTGAGTCATGGATCCGGGTCATGGGTCAAAAATGACCCGTCTCTACTATGAGACGGGTCATGGTGTTCTCGTACAAGTTTTTGTCTTTTCACTATAGAAGCAAATACCGGATACCATCAAGATCAAAGTTCTTTGATAAAGAGGTTTGATTCAAGCGACATTCAGTACGTTTTTTTTTTTTATAAGAAATGATTTTAGAAGTTCAATCTTTACTATATGCACTTTTTTTTTTATAAGAAATGAATTAATCGACATTTAATGTTGTAAATGAGAAGAAAATTGAAAAAGAAAGAAAAAACAATTTACCGCCTGTCTAAACTCAAAACTCCACCAGAACAAGTAATAATCCATGACTCTTTTTTTTTAAAAAAATGGATTTTTGTAATTAATAATTATTTTAAGTTATTACAAAATTACATTTGCAAGTTCATCTGGTGAAAATTAAATTTATGACCTTTCATATATAAATAATGGAAGAGACAGTGGCGGTTAAAACTCCATTATAATCGTATCACACACACACACATAAACGAGTCCAGATCTCCTGTACCACTTTGTGTGCCTCTCCCTGTGCCATTATAATCTCAACCGTTTACATGCTTGGATAATATCGACATAATGATAATCTTAATGACTGCAACTTGTGGCACAGGGAGGGGCACACAAAATGGTACAGGAGATCTGGACTCCACATAAAGGCTGAGAAAATTTTGTCAAACCTAAAATTATTATTATTATTATTATTATTATTATTATTATTATTATTATTATTATTATTATTTTGAAGGAACCTAAAATAAATTCTTGGATACCAAAGAGAACAAATTCTCATTATTCTTCTTGTCCCTGCCCTTACTATATAGAAAGTGACACACCACCACCCTCCATCTTTTATTACACACATCCAAATTAAATATACCCCCAACTCATTCATTCTCAAGCAAACCCTAATTTCTCCCTCCTCTCTCTATATATACCTACACCTTCTTCTTCACCTATTTCATGGCAATAAACCTAAAACCAGTTTTCTCCTCCAATCTTTGGCTCTCTCTCTCCCTCACTACCATGGTCTTAACCATGGACCCTTTTGCCCTCGAGCCGCAACCGATCACCATAAATGACCGCAATTTTCTTGTTTGTGTTGGTTTGATTTGATTTGTGCCTTGGCGTTATCCCTCCTGAGCTTATTCTTCTTACATCTCTTCTACCTATTCTTGAACCCCACAGAGGTTGTTCGAGTTTTCTTGACCTTGCAAGCCCGTTGTCACTGCTTGAACTCTTCAAGATACTCGACAACAAATAACCTTCATCAGTTAACATTCACGAAAACTCTCCCCTTAAACTATCCCTCCTGAGCTTGCTCCATGTTTATCAAGTGTTTTTTTTTTTTTCTCTTGGAAATGAAATTAGTTAATCAAATGATCAGATATGTCAATAGGATGTATGTACGGAAATAGCAATATCTGAAAATGTCTATTGCAGTTTTCCCAATCTCTCTCTCTCTCTCTCGATCTACCTTGTATGTAATCTTATTCTAGGGTTTGGAAAATATTTCAGTAATTATGTTGAGATTACAGATTTATATATGTATCTATTAATTGTGGCTGTATAATTTTTGCAATAAATTCTCTTGATTGGCTACATGGCTTCATTTCTTTTTTTTTTTTCTTTTCAGAAAAGTGAAAGTAAAATCAAGGTGCAATTAAGGTATATATAAGCATGCACACATCAAAGTTGACAGATTACTAACTTTGCAGAACCCTTCAGTTATGAGTAAAATGTGTAGAGAGAATGCGAGAAGAAACAAGATGAGTTATATATGTATGTCTAGAGAGGTTGGTAATTAATTTGGTTATTCAAGATTCTTTGCACTTAACTGTTAACATGCATGTTGAAGTTTTTCTAATTCCATTCATATTTCACGTAACACTAAAAAGAGTTAGGCCAAATTAAGGAGATGCACATCAGTTCTTAATTATTGTAAATTTGGAAGCTACTACCAATACAGCCGAAGCCTGAGCAGAAGAAAAGAACAGTGAAAAAAGAAAAAGAAAATTGGTTAGAAATAAATTTGCAGAAAATCTCCAGAAAAACGTGTTTTACCCTAATATTACACTAATACTGTATTTATTAGTGTAAAACGTGTTTTCAAATAACGGAGTGACATTTTTATAAATAAGCGAAACATTGTTACAAGGCGCGGTGACATTGTTGTAAATAATCGGAACTTATAAGATACTCCCCATACACTTTTTGATGTGAAAATATCGAGAGAAAAAAATGTTTTTCACTCGTTTTAGTGTAAAACATGTTTTCATCCCTTAATGTAAAACAAAATCTCTTAATGTAAAACAGTTTCACACATCTCTTAGTGTAAAACAAGTTTTTCATAAAACTGGCTCCTTTTTGATACTGTAAGAGACATTTCTGAATACTACAACAAGCACATTTTAACACTAAAACAGACATTTGTTTTGAAACTCACAAAAACTCACTTGAAACTTGTTGACATTGTTTGAGGCATTTTTCAACAAGACAATAGGCACCTTTCAACACTAGGGAAGACAATTATTAACACTACAATCAGAAATCCGTAACACTACCACTAAAATTGTCTGTTTGAATGTATATAATTGTCAGCTTGAAAGTTTTACAAGTGTTATATTAGAACACGCACTTTCTAATATTAAAACCGACTCATAAATTTGTTTATTCTCACTCTTTAACTTGTTACATTTGTACCAGTTTTATTTATATTTTCTTTCAAGGAAACAATTTAGTGTGTAGTTTCTGGTTGATGGTGAATTCTATACTATATCTTTATTCATTCACGGCCTTAATTATCTCTGAATGAAATCAATGAATTAATTTCGTTGGCAGCAATCTCTTTCAAAGATTTATACTGATGAGACTGACAAATTCAGAATCATGGATTCTTAATTTTTTGAGGAATTTCTTGTTTAGGGTTTGGTAGATTTACATTGACAATTACTTCCTCCGTCCCAAAATGATCTTCACCTTTGACTATTCAAACTTTTTAAGAATATGGACACTTGCTTCACTAGCCATGCTTTGACGGACGGAGTAAAACATGTGAAGAACTTTTTGGGATAATGAGAAATGACAAATGACAAATGAGAAGATCATTTTGGGACGGACGGAGTAACATTGTAATTGTACGTAGAGATCAATTTATTTGTTGGTATTAGAGCTTGAGCGGTCTCTTCCTAATACCATAGCTTTGACAAGGTAACAATATTTTTTTATTTTTTTTTTGTTATACTTATGTTTGCCGGACACAAATGTAATGCTTCAAATGAATTACCAATCAAGAAAGAAAGTAAGAAACCAATTACTCCCTCCGTTCTAAAATGATCTTCTCATTTACCATTTTTTTATTGTCTCAAAAAGTTCTTCACATTTCTACGATTAGGCTTAAAAGTGTATAAACTAAACATTGCTAGTGAAGCAAGTGTTCGTATCCTTAAAAAGTTTGAATAGTCAAACGTAAAAATCATTTTGGGGCGGAGGGAGTAGAAAACATACACGGAAAGAGAAAATAAAAAATGGTTCTGAAAGACGTACTACTTGCATCTCAATGAATAAATGAATTAATGCTTAAATTTTTCGATTGAGAATAAATTAAACACTCATTTTGAGACAGTAAATAATCTCTCCGTCTCAAAATAGATGTCGTTTTGGGAGTTGGGACTTCTTCACATGCATTAATGGCATTTCTTAATATGTGTGAAACATTCCAAAACGGCATATATTTTGAGACTGAGGGAGTACGCTTTAATGGTACATTAAAAAACTTCATGTACTGATAGTATTGGCTTAACATGAAATTATAGGATTAATTCAGTCGCATAGTACTGTAATGTACTCCCCTCCGTCCATCCCAAAATGATCTACCTGTTTGCCATTTTTCAATGTCCCAAAAAGTTTTTCACATTTCTACAATTTGGGTAATCATCCGAAAGGAAAAAAAAAAAGGGGGGGGGGGGGGGGGGGGTGGTGGGGGAATCACAAGTTTAACAACCATCGTAGCTAGCTAGGTGTCTCTTTCCATAGATTCATCATTACAATCAGAACCCTTAATTAAATTTGGCCTTCTGATTGACCAAGTCGCCATGCATATGATATACAGTATGTACACACACACTGTGTGTGTGTGTGTGTGTCAAAGAGAAAGAGACCCATCATGTGTGTGGTTGGAGTTGGAGCAGTAGTCAAAATGACTGCATTTAATATTTTACCCTCAGACAACAGTTTATGTACAAGTACATCCCTCTTCTTTACTTCTTCCACTTGACTAACCCTCATTTGTTTGAACAATTTTGAAACCATGCTGGTTCTGGTTCTGGTTCTGGTTCTGGTTCATTTCCTCCTCTATACATATATATGTACAAACAAGAATCAGGTTAGTTTCGTTTCATACATGCTTTTTCATTAACCCCGATTTTTTAAAAAGTAAAAAATAAAAAGATAAACATGTTTCATTGTTGATTCATGCAGTGAGTACGAGAACTTTTATCGTGCCTTGACTATTTGCAGCTAATACGGTCGGGTAATCACGCTTCCAGCACACAGCGCTAATGAAGTGTGATTCTTCATCACTCTCCCCTGCGTCCGGTGATCCAAATCTATGCCTTGTCACTGGCTTTGAAATTCCCTGCAATAATGTCCCCATAACCCTTCACTTAGAAAGTGTTTTGCTTGTACATACCCCGGAAAAGATAGTCCCACCTTTGACTTATTTTCATCGTCACCTCAATTGAACTTTGATCACAGCGTAATGAAAATTTAGCTATTTTTATGCAATTCTTAAAATTGTTGTTGATATCAATAACAGTTTTAGAATTGCATAGAAATAACTGAATTTTCAGAAAAAATTATGGTCAAATTTGATTGAGTTGACCGTAAAAGTCAAAGTGGGAGTATCTTTTTCAGGGACGGTGGAGGGAGGTTAAGCTTCAAGCAGGTAGAGAAGCTAGCAAAAATAACTGACCTTATGGTAGGCAAATACTTCATTTGATTCACTCCCACAAGCAATAAAATCTTTGTTTACAGATAGACCGACAAAGTTCTTCTCGTTAGTGTGGCCTCTAAAGGTACCAACCTAAAAGATTTAATCGTTAAATAATGTCAGACAAAGAAGTTTCACAATTCACACAGTTGGTGACGGAAGATTTATAAGGACAAATAAAAAACTAGAGTGATGGATGAAAGGGAGCTCACAGGTATATTTTCCTTCACATCCCATAGTCGTAATGTGTTGTCCGTCGATGCAGATGCAAGCTCGTGGTTAGACAAGAACTTGACATATGAAACAGTTTTTCTATGCCCACTAAATATGTGAAGTGGTTGAGTAGTATTTCTTAGATCATAATAATGAATATGATGGTCCGCGGAGCCAATCTGAAACATGCCGACGTATGTCAAATTTTAAAACCCAAATAGAGGGGAAACATTTTTGGGACTAAAGCTTTGTTATAATACGAGTTCAGTTCCTCCCTCTACAGTAACTAAAGATGATAACAAAATTAAAAAACTTTCGCAAGTGAGCCTCACTAAATTAATGTGTAAGAGTATCCATAACAAATTAATTCTAACTTAAGGGTGCTGACCGAAGAAGAAGTAAAAAAAGAGCAATATTTAATTCTCAAATATTTTTACTTTCATATAGGGACTCTCAGAGTGGACCAAAGGGAATGAAGAGCATTTCTCATTTCTTTTGCACTTGAACCATTTCCATCGCCTAGCGTAGTCCATCATCTAAGAGGGTCACTTAATATTGGATCTTAGAATTCAGGAGAAAGGCATCTTCATGTCAATAATGAGTGATACGTATTAAACCATAAATCAGTGACAGGGAGATCAGGTTAACAATTAAATCGAGTTTCGACGGGAAAAAACAATGCTGCAAGGGTGAGTACTTATATGGCTCCGTCCTTTGAAGGAAAACTAAGAAGGCACATTAATGTGAAACGGGGAGTAGTATAGAGCAATAATACTACAAGGAAAAATATGTTTAGAGATAATATTAATTGGATATAGAACTTACAGCAATGTGAAAGCTCGATCCAGGATTATACTTCACGCTGCATATATTTGCTTTCATACCAATATTGAGAACGCTAGTTTCTTGCTGTGTGGACCAAACTTTGACCTGCAATTGCATGGAGAGGATCCAAAGTATGGTTTATCATAGTTTCAGTGGGACAACTAAGATTATACAACTAAGTGTGATTGAAGGGGGCTTTTATTTTTCTATTGCAGTCGTGTGCAAAATCAATACAAATTCCATATGCAGTTAAAGCAATGTAAAGCAGGTGATGGTTTACACTAGGAAGCAAATATGCACTTTAGTACCTTACAGTCATTACTGCCAGATACAAGCATTGATGGTTCTGTTGGTGAAAAATCAACACTCCATGCCCGCTTTTCATGCTCCTCATACTCCATCACACTCTAAAAGCCCAAAAAAGAAATAAATGAGTTTCGAAACCATGCCTAAACATGGATTTTTCATATCACAAGACAATAATCTTATAGAAAAGTGCGATTTCTACAGCATCTATGATGCATAAAAGATTCAAATATTATAGAAATTAATCATGATTACCTGTCGTGTGTTCACATCCCATACATTAACTATTCCGTCATAATCACTGCTAGCTATATGGTTTTTTGTATATTTGTTCCAGCTCAGGCAACTAAGCTTGGATCGTGTTGACATCTCCACAACTGGACAATGCACTTCTGCAGGTTCATTTACAACCTGAGGATAAAACAGCATGCACTCAACCAACATGCAAAAATAAAAATACAATTTAGCCTTTGCATAACATATAAACATTCCATCATGCTTTATTAAGAGAAATTAGTATCTGAGATAGATGCACTTTGTTCTGAATGTAAAATTGGCTGCTTTTGGAATTGTATCATTATGTCAACATCCTTTTACCAACCATTACTGATTAATTTGCTAAACAAACAGTGAGCACCGGAAGGTAGCTGTGTAATAATACGTGAGCACATTATTCGCCTGGTCATTAGTTTTTTGGCCCAACATATGTAGTTAAACAAGGAACAGGCTGAAACTCAAACAGCTCACCGTAGAGAAGTCAAAAACTTTTATGCGCCGTGAAACACCAGCAGTAGCAAACAACTCATCATCGCGGTCAAATTCAATGCTGTGGTGGAAAAACAAAAAACAGGATATTCAGTAGATTGATTATTCAAGTGGACCCTGCAGGTTTAGGCGCATATATACTGGACAAATAGAACCTATCAAATGATTAAGGACAGACAACAAGTACCATCACGGGTTGATTTCAACAAGGAGAAATCCACACAACTAATTTAACTTGAGCAAAAGTATACCCTGATAATGGGACATAAGCAGATTTTCCCCTGAATGTTGTTAATATAAATAACAAAATATCTTATCTTGGTTCAATCTTTTGTCCCTTGGCTTGCCCCCTCAAGGTATCAACTATGGATGGCAAAGCTCTTTTCTCGTAGGGGCACAAAAAATAATTTTCAAACCATTATGACTATAGCTGCCACTAATAATTTCATGCTCAAATCAATTAAGAAAAGGAAAAAAATCAGATTTTTTTATCTTAAACAATGGAAATTGCTCGACAAGTCCATTTATAAGCGTTAGCAAACGCAGTTTTCACTCAGAGACCTTATTTTGTTCAGGAGTATTACTAACAGAAGATGTTTGAAAAATAATGCCATCCTCAAAATATTTTTGAAAACATGCTAGGCACCATAACGTTGAACATGATATAGTTGTAATTTATGAAAATCAGGCGCGAATGGGGTGTGGTTGCCAAACCTCACAGCAACTACACATTATTTAATTCAGTGTCGATATCTGTTTAGGGGATAAAAACGTCCAACACTGATTTTCATGGAAATTACAAGGTCGCTTAAATTACAAAGGCCATTTTGGGCTTTAGCTTTCAGAAATCAGAACTGGTTTCGCTTTCCCGGTTTCAATTCAAACTTATTTCTTTCTCCGATTCCCCGCGTAATTATCGTCGGGGGACAAAACTTTCTTTCATCGGAAATTAAATTTTATCTTAAATCCACATATTGTGTTTTTGATTGTTAAAAGTGAAAACAGAATAAGGATTTGAATAGAAATATTAGGAGTACATATTCTCCCGTGATGTGGGCACATATGGGACTAAAACAATGAAAAGGTTAGTAAATATCTAACAACCCAATGAAGCTCTGATGTGTTCAAAAAGTTGGGGATTTGAAGAGAAAGATCTTTGTGACAGTAGTTCCCAAATATATTTCAGAAATGATAACAGACCTTTGTGAGAAGAACTTGCTGAATAAATACCCAAGCCAGGACATAGATTGTTGGAATTAGTATTCCAAGAGTGTATTATACATGGAGGGCTTCCATAACCAGATATAACCGCTTCATGTTTGATCCTTTACCACAACATGTCACCAGCTTTTTTAAGGCGGGAGAAAATTCCTAGTATCAACTTAACATGATAGTGCTCGAGGTATGACAAGAAAACAAGATGACACGGTAAAGACACAAACCAATATGGAAATACTTCCATGAGAAGTGCATGGATGAATCTGCTTGAAGACTAAACACCAATTAATGGATAAGCTATTTCATGTCAAACATGTTCGCAGATTATCATACATCCATGCTTTGTCTGTATGCAATATACTATGCATACAATCATGCTCACAGAACTTAAGCTAAACAGTTTTCTTACAATAAAATTCACTTTGATGAGTCATACTTTCAGTGAATAAAAGAAAAAAGCAACGCACCTAGAAACAATGTTGGCTGAATGAAAGAGATCTCCATGCCTAAGTTCAGCAATAACTCTCAATCGACTGTATAGAAAACAAATTCCAGATGATGCGCGTAAGCAAAAGCCAGGATGAAACAGAAGCATTTTAATGCTAGAAGATTCTGCAGCAACAGAGGATTGACAACCAAACCTGTATTGTGTGAAGGTAGTCAGTACAGACTGAAAATCAGACAGGCCTGCACTATAACCTTCTCTTTGAATGCCATTTGCATTTGATCCATCCTGGTTATGTGATTGGGTCAGGCTAGCCAATTGGCGTCGCTTTTGCAAGTAACATTCTTGAAGGTCATTGAACTGCAGAAGAGATAAAAATGCATTCCAACTGTTTTACTTTTTGATATGTATCGCGTATAAACAAAATGGCAGTGGAAGACTTAAGAAAGAAACAGTACCACTGGAAAACAACTTACAGACCGGACATCCAGATAAAATACAGCATACTAGTTACCGAGTCAGCTTTACAAAGCATAGAACAGAGGCTAAAGATTGGCATATACAAATATACAATCATGAGGTTCGTTCAATATGGTAATGAAGTGTGACTAGTGACGGAGCCAGAATTTTATTTTATTTTTTGAAGGAGGGCAAAATTATTTTCATCAAGTAAAAGGGGGCAATATAAAATTTAGTGCATATTTTTCTTCACATAAAGGGGGGGGGGGGGGTGGGGTGTTAATAAACTACACTAAAATCCCTAAATTCTTAAATGTAGCACTAGTATTAAGGAAATTTTTCAAATCAAAGGGGGGCAATTGCCCCCCCCCCCTTTGCTTACCTTTAGACCTGCCAGTGAGTGTGACTACGGGTTCAAGACAACCAACTAAAACATTAGGCTCTAGGCTGGTAAGTTCAGCCAATCCAACTAAAAAGATATTGGCCGATCCCAAAAGAAACTACCTAGTCTCATAAGCATATTGGTCCTTCGTTTTCACCAAAGTACCTGTGTCTGCGGTCTACATTACACAGCTCAGATCGGCGTGGGTGTGGCTGAGTGCGGGTAACATAGATAAGCATTGATGATTGCATTCAATCTAGTAGATAGACAAATTTTCAGAATTATCCTTTTTTGAGAGCGAACCTGAGACTGGACACGTTTTTTCCGTAGCACAGTGAGTCCTGATTGACTCATATGTTCTGAGTTCAGTCCACTGGAAGCATCCCTCCTCTGGGATCCAAGAGAGCCTGCCATAGAGTTTCCATCTTTGTACTGAAAGTTACCAGTAGACGTTCCTCCGTGTAAATTTCTAGAATTGAACAAAAGGCCTGTACTGTTCTTATCGATTGATGAAATAGATGATTTTGCAGCCATAGGATCACCGGAAAGCATCCGCATTTTCACTGAATACCTATCTCTTGCGCGATATAACTCTATTCTATTTCTCTCCACCACGTTAACGTCTTCTTTAACAAACTGTAGATCAGCATGTACCTAAAAGGAGAAGCTTGCATTCATCAATCTGATTAAAAATGTACACATAAACATATAAACATGAGAACCAAGTTGTTTTAGTTAACTAGAGTTATTGAAGAACTTAACAAATCATTTCACAAAAAAGATAATCACACATTACTTCGGAGAGTCAAGAGTCCCACTCAGGGCCTTAATTATTTAATCCCTGCAAAAATGATCTTTTGATCTTTAGGAAATATCATGAGTATACTTGAAAACAAAGTGCTCTATATCAAACAGTCCATCCTGAGGAACTAAGTCAAAACTGATACGGAGTATCATTTATGACCAAGTAAGATGCACTTAACCAATTGTACAATATGACGAGCAATGATCAAAAATCGCTTTTTCAGTAAAATAAACAAACGTCATAAACTTCAAGGCACAGACCTGATTGAGCTCGCCAAGTTTTTGCTTTCTTACAATCTGCAAGAAGTCCAACAAGATTTGCATATTTCTTTCAGCTTCTTCCTGCTCCAGTTTTCTCTTTTTCTCTGTAAGCAGAGACAATAGTGTGTCCATTTCTTTCACAGACACTTCACAACCCTGACTAAGGAGCACAGGCAGAGGTCACATTTGATGTCATATATAAAAGAGTTACTGCAGAGAATAAGTTAAGAAAAAAACATATGCACCTTCAAGAACATTTAACTTGACTACAAAGCGAGTAATTTTGTACATATCACATTCACACGCAAAAAGAATAATTATGGCAGATAGTTGCTTAGTATTGCACATTTTTTTGGGAATATGAGTGTCTGTTAGATATATTTTTTTTTAAAATGGGTTTTCTTATATTTACTAATGGTAGATGAATTGCCCTTAGGCTACATCAAATGGCCTGTAAATATGTTAGCGCATGTCCTTAACAGGATTTGAACTCGCTACCTCCACTATGGAAGCTAATACCGGATACTAAAATTCTTTGGTTTACTATAAGATCACCGTCTATGCAAATATGCATGTCATTAAACATGTGTGTTTCAAACGTATGCGCACATAAGTTTACTAGAAGATCAGCGTCTATGCATGTGATATCCCACATCGGTGGGATATTGTAAGTTGGAGTGGTACCTAAAGGACCACAAATCACCATTTTGAATACCAATATAGTCCAACGACTTTTGGGTGGGCCTGTGGTAAGCGAAGTGAACCCAAGATATTTGTATTCAGTGGGCCAGTGCGTGGTGCTTGCGCAGCGGGTCGAGCCTTCGGGCTCGGATCGTTACAAATGGTATCAGAGCGAGTCTAGGCTGAAAGTGTAGAACAAAAAGTTGTGTGGAACAAAGTGTCGTGCGGAACAAAGTGCTACATCGCAAGAAGCGGTGGGAGCTACCTCTTGAATCTGACGCAGCCCGGAGTTCCGATCCAAGTGGGTCTTGTCAGGGACGGCAAGGATCCAAAGTGGGAAGATTGTAATATCCCACATCAGTGGGATATTGTAAGTTGGAGTGGTACTTTTACCATTGAATATCAATATCGTCCAAAGACTTTTGAGTGGGCTTGTGGTAAGCCAAGTGGACCCAAGATATTTGTATTCAGTGGGTCAGTGCGTGGTGCTTGCGTAGCGGGTCGGGACTTCGGGCTCAGGTCGTTACAAGGCAATTACATGCAAGTTGTAACTGGTGTTCAGGAATATACATATTTCCATACTAATGGTAGCCATACTGAAATATGTTGGCTGCTTGCGTAGCGGGTCGGGACTTAGGGCTCGGGTCGTTACAATGCAATTACATGCAAGTTGTAACTGGTGTGCAGGAATATACATATTTCCATACTATTAGTAGCCATACTGAAATATGCTGGCGACATGTGAAGAAGGAACAGGAACTAGATCAAAGGTGGAAGAAGCTGACTGGGTTTCAGTACCAGAATGCCTTCCTGAGAGTAGAATCACAATTCACAACTTCAAGTTCCACAACTGAAGGTAATTCTGCCACCGACAACTCATGTGTACATATATACATGTTATAAGGATGGCAATGCGACATCAAGGTTTCAATACCAGAATGCCTTCGTGTGAGTGGAATCACAATTCACAACTTAAAGATCCACAACGTAAGGTAATTCTGCCACTGACAATAAATGTCATGTGTATCTATATACATGTAATAAGGATGGCAATGCTACATCAAGTCAATCTGCAGACTCAAGTGTAAATACAACAGTAAAGACTGAAATGTAAATCATTGTAACTTAAAGGTTAAAGCAGAACTTACGATAAAAGAATATGGATATTCTGTTATTGGTAACTATGGCAGTTAGTTGAGTAGAGAACAAGTAAAGCTATCCTTGTATATAAATGTGTAATCAATTCATGGTTGAATGACAATGAAAACTTTTCCAGGCTTTCTCTCTCTGGTTTTCTTTATTGCTTCTGTTCTTGGGTTGCCATGTTAAGCATGGTATCAGAGATACCGTTCAGGTGGCCTGATTGCTTCCGCGAGAAACCCTAACCAAATTCAGGTTCTAATTCTTACTTTTGTCTGTTCAATTTGAATCATTTGATCAAAATTGATCAAGCAATTGATGTCTCTACTCTGATTCTTGTTTTTGTTTGCCCTATTTGTTTCATTTGTTCAATTCGATCAATTGATTACTTCTACTTTAATTCCTTGAATTCTAACTGATTTACGCAAAATCAATTTGTTCTTTCCGCTAATCCATATCTGCTCTTGAAATTTGTCAATTTAATCTCCTTTTTCTTTGATATAAATCCTGTTTCCATGGCTGAGAGTTCTGTAACAAGTTCCTCTTCTCCTACTCAAAAATAACAACATAGCATATCCATATGAGATGTGTGAAACCATTATCAAGTAAACCCTCATCATCCTTTGTTTTCACATCCGAATGACCATCCAGGCATGAAATTGATCACTCATGTCCTTACTAAATTGAGTTACTCTCAGTGGAGTCGAGTTATGACTCTTATCTCTCGAATCGAAATAAAGCATGGTATGATTAATGGATCGTCTCCTCAACCAAAACCTAACTCCAAATATTCAGTGCTTTGGAGTCGACGTAACAGTATGGTGATTTCATAGTTGACCAGTAATGTAGCTCCAGACATTGCTTCCAGCGTTTCTTACCTTCCTACTCCCCAACTGATTTGGGAGAAGTTGAGAACCAGATACTCTCAAAGTAGTGTCCCAGAAATTTTTCAAATTTGTAAAGATTTAGCTTCCTTTTCACAAAGTACATCTCTGTGTTTCAGCCTATTATACCATATTTAGAACTCTATGGGATGAATACTATGAACTTATTTAAGCAAGTGCAAATGCAATCTGTACATGTAGTCATACCAAACAGAAAGAAGTCAAGTGGAAATGATTGTAAAAGAAATGGTTAAACAAATTTACATTACTACTTTGGAACGGCGTGCAGATCTCTTCACCAAATCACGCACTAGTGAAAGGATAATGCATTTAGTCAGCAAGATAGAAGATGAATGTGATAAATCTCTTTCTCCCATCCATCTTGATGGGGGTTAATAAGGATGATGATGCTACATCAAGTCAGTCAGCAGACTCAAATGTAAATACAAGTAACAGTAAGGATTGAAATGTAAATCATTGTAACTTAAGAATTAAAGTAGAACTTACAATACCATATTTTGTTATAAGAATTAAAGTAGAACTTACAATACCATATTTTGTTATTGGTATCTATTGCAGATAATTAGTTGAGTAGAGAACAAGTCTAGCTATCCTTGTATATAAATGTGTAATCAATTCATAGTTAAATGACACTGAAAATTTCTCCAAGGCTTTCTCTCTCTGTTTTTCGTTATTGCTTCTGTTCTTGTGTTTCCATGTTTTATCAACACGTGTGTGTGCATCAGTAAAATATTGAAAAGTCCTGGAAAACAGATTCCACACACATGCGCACACAACCGATGGAAAAGTCCATCAGCAATTCAATCCGTTAAGGTTCATCTTTCAGAACCCAACAGCAAATGTGTGTCACTAAAATAATGCAAAGGTCCTCGCAAACAGTTTCCATACACATGCGCACACAGCCAGATGGAAGAGTCCATCAGCAATCCATCCAGACTATAAAGGTTAATCTTTCAGAACCCAGTAGCATAACAAACTATGTAAATAATGAAGGTGTAGATAGTCAATACTTTACTGTCATGAAAACTCACCTTTTGCATTGCTAGGCGAAATTGTTCTACAGGGGAGGCACTTTTTGACACTTGGGAAGCAGTGGTTTTCTTCAATAGCTACAATTTGGTACAGAGAAACCTTACAACAATGAGCAGCATTGTAAATAAATTACTTCAACGTGCAAAATAACGTTGCAATAATACATCAAAATTAAAAGCCAGTACAACAGCTAATAACAAACTCAAACTCAGAACTAAGCATCAGTTAATAGGATAAAAGAGAGATACGAGATAAAGATGGTGATTAATGTAAAATGAATAGTAAGATGTCTATCATTCCATTTAATTCGCATCATATGCTTTATCACATAAAGAATCCATATTGTTTAAAGGACGGAAATTTGAGGGTACCCTTAAGAAGCTAGTTCAGACCGGCAACCCTCCCTATCCCTCTTTCAAGCATTTGCAAATTCGCGAGAAATCCTTTCATTTTTAACTTTAATTTTTGAGAAAGTTGCACTTCTAGTAGCGTTAGTACATAAGCACCTTTAATATATCACCTTACGACACCATGATTACAAGTGTGAATTAGACGGACAATGATGATTGATGACTTAGGGTTTATTGACTTCTCCAAATAAATGGGGATTCAGTTAGGGCCTATCTTATTTTGTTTTTTTGACAATTGAACAGATTTATAGAGGGGTAGTTTTATTGAACTTCATAAGATAAACAAAGTAGCCCCATTCAAATTTTCCAAAGTCAATAGCCCTTACCCAAAATTCAAAATGTAGGCTATAAACAATTGTTTTCTCGCTAGGGAAAATGGCCAATATTTTTCAAAATGCTAAAAACAAAGCAAACAAGTACAGTATCAAAAAAATGAATCACCAAAAACAGAGATAACGAACCTTATCAAGTATGAAATTAGGGAAAAGCTGATTAGTACTGAGGTAATTGCCGCAACAAGGGCAATCATTCTTGTTATGAAGGTGACTAACGATGCACATGTAACAGAAACTTGATGACGCCCTGGATTTCTGGGGTCACGGAGATAGAACTCCAACTTTGCTGTCTCTTGATCCTAATCACAACACAAACAAGAACACCGTTAAGACCAAGGACGGGTTGGAATCCGGCTTAGGCCCTCGGGTGTGAGAGTAAGATCTCTGAGGAAAACCTAAGAATAAGGCTCAGTGAAGACCTTGTGTGCGTGAGATGGATAGAGCACGTACGTGGCCCTTGGGGGCGGATAGGAATATTTATATGAGTAGAAGGAGGAGGTAGGTTTAAGGTACTAACCGCCCTTGTACCGGATGGACACGCGGCAGGTCCTTATTGGTTCGGCCAGGGGAGTGGCTGGGAACGTGGCGTGTTGTCAGGGAGTCATGGCTCCACCACCAACCGTTATGGTACGTCAGGTACGAACTGGTAACGTCTGTGGTACGTTTGTGACAGCTGGCTGCTGCGGGCTCCGGGCAGGAGGTTGAGTGATCAACACGGGATCCTTAGAGCAGCGGGAGGCAGGGCTATCTCGGGCTTGATTGCTTGCGGGCTCATCCGGTTCGGTGTAGTCGAACTTGCTTGCGCCGGCTTCGAACCGGGTCCGGTCCGGTCTGAGACGCTCGGTCTTATCAGTGGCCCCTAACTCCGAGGGTCAGCTTATTTATGAGCGACGCGAGGAGTTACACTTCCATAGCTCGTCCCGGGCAAATTGTAGTAAATACGGGCACGGAATATCATGGGACGGGAGTCTTACGATGGTGGTTGATGACAGGACAGTGGGCCCCTCGAGTCAGGCTAGTGACGTAGCTGTCAGGTCCTTGATATGACAAGGAGCACGCTCATTAAATGCGAACCGTCATTGGAATTCGAAAAAAGCTGATTCCCGCCTCTTCGTTTTCTGGGTCTAAGCCGGGTCGCTCCGGATCTTCGGTTTAAACCCGACCCATTCTGGGGGTATAAATAACCCTAACTGGCTTATTCAAAGACCTTCGGTATTTTTAATCTTTGGCCATCGCTCTTGAGAGAAATATTGCTGATAACGACGTTGATTTGCTTCTTCCGTTTCCTTAACTCGATCGATTTAACAGGTAGTGCTTCCCTTTTTATTTTCGTCGCTGGTTTCTGATTGCTAACTTTTCGCCTTCGGTCCTCTCCACCGTTCATCGGGGGTAGAAACTTAACACGCCGTGTTTTCACAACTTATAACATCACGAACCAAGCTTTTAACTTTTAACCACCGAATCTCCGATTTCTAACCGGTTAACTTGTCTCTTTCTTAGGAATCCTGGGTCCATCTTTGATTTTATAAAGTTTTGTTGAAAAAACCTTTGACTGTGATTATGGATGAATTGGACCTGGGGAGAATGCTTCGTCCGGACCTTTTCGGTTGTTGTCGACGAACAGGAGGGATTTACCGGTACCTGATAAATGCCTGGAAAAGGCTTTCCCGGGATGCTTTTATGACCATAGGGATAGTCTATGAGTGGGACTCTTGGATCCTACCCCTGCTGTGGGAGACAGGCCCCTCAGTTCATTTTGACTCGGGGAGAATGAGGGTAATAGGGGGCAAGGAACAGTTAGGGGTTTTTGTGAAAGCGGTTTTAACTCGATTCCCCGATAATGTAGATATGGCCGGTAACGCTAGAAGGTTGGTGAGATTAGGTGGAGACCGCGTGTCTGCAAGCGGATCTAATGCTCAGTCTTGGTTGGATGTCCCTCTGGATGACGATCTGCCCGTTCAAGGCCATAACCGCGACGTTTCTGTGGGTGCTGGGGTGATTGAAGTGACCAGCAGCGGGGATGCTTCAGAGCGGGCTGATGATGGCGATGAATTCTTGTTGGATGAACTTGCCCGGGATGTCATGGGAGATGGCTCTTCCGATACTCAGTCGGACTCACGCGGGCAACTGGAGAGGTTGGCCCCTGATACTGCTCGCAAGGTCAACTTGCTTCGTTCCCCTGTTAGGATCGTAGATTCCTTTCCTGAGGGCCCTGATAACAGGAGGACCAGTCAAGCAGGTGCGTCTAGCTCTGGCGCGGGTTTGAGGGACGAAAGCGAGGAGGAGGATGGTGATGAGTATTTGTCGCAGTTCCGCGTCGACCCCAAAGTCTATCTTGTCTACGGTCTTATTGAATACGAGTCTCTTATGGGTGGGAGATCAATGACTCTTCCCTTGATCCGGGCCGAGAACCTTGCCTGCATATTCTACCCGGCTCAGTTCGAAAACGGGCTGCGCCTTCCCTTGGATCCGTTTCTTTGTGAATTTCTTGAGTTCACCCATTGCCTCCCTATGGACTTGACCCCGAATGCCATTCGCTATCTGGTATCATTTATAGTCGTAAGCCGCATGTTGGGGTATGAGCCTTCTTTGTCCGCGCTCCATATTTACTTCACCCATCAAGTCACTGCGGGCTGCTTGAGCTTAAAAACCAAACCGCGGTCTGAGAAGATTTTTTCCGCTGCTACTAACAAGTTCGATCAGTGGCAAAGATATCCCTTCGTTATTCAGAACCGTTTAGGCTGGCCATTCCCTCGTCCTGACAATTTAGCGCCGATTTCGATGTCCCGCCAAAACTTTCCTGATCCGGAAGAAGGCCGAGAGCTGAGCGCGGCGATGGAGGCCTATCTTGCCCCGTTTACGAAGAGGGTTACCCTGGACGACCAGTCCGTTGTGGAGACTCCTCAAGTTTACGACGTCTCAGCAATTATTAGCGATGAGGAGCTCTTGATCTTCGCCGGGGTGGCCCCGAGGCGCGTTTCTGGCCCCGAGCCTAGGGTCATCATGGCCCCTCTGTTGCGAGATACTGATTGGAAAGTTCATCAATCATTTGCTTTCCTTTCTGATTGCTCGGCCTGTAATTCGGGGGAGACTTGTCCAGACCCTGGTTTACTCGGTCTCTTCCATTGTACACTTTCGTATTATTTTTCTTGTCTTCTTTCGCTTTGTTTTTTACCTGTCTGACTGTTGTTCTTGTTCGCAGACCCAACCGACACGATGCCTCCCAAGTCCGCCGCAGAAATCAGGTCGCGGCCAGGAAAGCCGCAGCTCTTGAAAAGCAAAGGAGAGCTGATGCCATGAAAAGGGTGGAGGCTCCTGGGGTCAAGATCCCTATCACGGACAAGGTTGATAAGTCCGGGGCGGTGGTTTCTCAGCCGCAACTGACCCGGAACCTGCCCCCGAATCCCCGCCAAGGCGCTGGCCGTGGTAAATCAGTGATTGGAACCGGCCATTCTTCCCAAGCCTCTGGCGTAGGTCTGTCTGCTCCCGAGCCCACGAAGAAACGCCCTGCTATCGTGAATCCGGCGTCCCCTCAGAGGGATAAATATCAGAGGGTTGGCTCTTCCTCCGGCGATTTTACGGTCTTATCTCATTCGAGAGGGACCCTATGCTCCAATCTATTCCCGGTGGAGTCAATTGAGGATCGAGAGCGCGCCCGGGAGTTCGGGCTTAAGATAGCCAAGGCCCCTGAGGTGTATGGGGTGGATCTTCATAGCCGCCGGAGCGCTAATGCTTATGTTGGTGATGGGCTGATGCACCGCCTCTATTTTCCAGATTACCAACAGAAGGTTTTGGCTGCTTCGAATCCTATCGCCGCCGCGGGCAACGTGGGCTTGTGCTTGACCGAGGTTCGTTTTTGACTTGGGTTATATATCGTGCTTCTCTCCGCACCGTAGTCTAATCACCTTTGTTATTTGCAGATTGCCAACGAGGTTATCTATTTGCGGACCCAACACGAGTCTGATGCCGCCGTGATCGCGGCGAGGAATAATGAGCTGATGTCGGCGAGGGAGGAGGTCCAAAAGTTGACCAAGACTGTGGAGAGCGCCGGCCAGGAATTAAAGAGCAAAGATGCGGAGGTCGTTAGCGCGGCCAATGAGGTATCTAAATTAAGTAGTGAACTGGCCGCTGCTCGAGAAGCCAAAGAGCGGGCTGAGGCTGAGAAGGCGAGTGTTGATGCTCGCAATACTGAGCTCCTGAGGTTTTTGGAGGTGGAGAGGAAGAAGTCTGAGGAGCTGTCCAACAGAGTGGACGAGCTGGACGGCAAACTTCTTGACCAAATGCGCTATGAGAATGAACGTGAGCGGGTCTTGGAGGAGGAGAGGGGCAAGGCGGTTGCTGAATTCAAAGAGTCCGCAGAGTACTCTGACAAATTATCCGTCGCGGGCAATGAGCAATATGAACAGGCGGTGCATACTATTGCCCGGAATCTGGCGGCCACTGGGAAATATACTGCCCAAGAGATCACTATCCTTTGTTCCATCGTGGCCACAGATCCGGAATGCTTTAATGGTCATTCCTTAGTGCCTTTTGCCGATCATCAGCTTGAAGCCTTGCCCGAGTCGGTTCGGAATGCTTTGCCTCCGGTTTCACCTGTAACCGTTCAACCCTTGATCAAAATGATAGATGACTTGCGGTTTACAGGTGATGAATCCGCCTTGTCTCTGGCCGCGGCTCTGGAGAAGGTATTTGGCCCCAATGGCCCCTTCGTTGAAGGTATTGTTCTTCCCTTTTCAGCTTTTGCCTCCGCTCTAGCCGAAGCCTCTGAAGCTCTGGCTCGTTCTACAGCTGACCATACTGCCTCTGATTCTGTTCCAGAAGTGGAAGTCAACCCGCCGCCGGGCAGCTGAAGATCAAACCAGGCTGCGTCTTGGGGCCTTTTTGTAATAGTATTAGATTCCGTGAATTTGAACATTTGACTCCATTTTGACATGATTTTGTAATGTATTTAATTGTTTTTCTTTTGATCCCCATATCTCCTTGCCGTTTACTTTCGTTGTGTCTTATTGCCCTTATTGTTGGCTGCCTTGGGATTGCCAAGCATTTATTGTTCTTTCTTGAACACTTTGTTTGCTTTTCATTATTATCTCCCTTGGGGGGCTTACGGTCTAGCTCGAGGGCGTATGACCGCGCATCGTTCATGAGAATTCATGCAACGGTGTCTCCCTTGGCGGGCTTACGGTCTAGCTCGAGGGCGTATGACCGCGCATCGTTCATGAGAATTCATGCAACGGTGTCTCCCTTGGCGGGCTTACGGTCTAGCTCGAGGGCGTATGACCGTGCATCGTTCATGAGAATTCATGCAACGGTATTTCCCTTGGCGGACTTACGGTCTAGCTCGAGGGCGTATGACCGTGCATCGTTCATGAGAATTCATGCAACGGTATTTCCCTTGGCGGGCTTACGGTCTAGCTCGAGGGCGTATGACCGTGCATCATTCATGAGAATTTATGAAGATCTCTTATTTTAATGGGACAAACATAATATTATTGATCTTTCATCTTTTTTCCGCTCATAGAGCCGTACATCAATATTACAATGCATAAGGTAGAAACTAGGCGGATTTCTAATAACAGGGGGGGGGGGAATACAATCTTCAAGGGTAATACTTCTTCAAGTGGTCACTGTGCCAAGCGTTCTTTAAGTCATTCCCTTCTTTGGTGAGGAGTCTGTAAGTCCCTTCTTTGATTATGCGGGCAACCTGATAAGGCCCTTCCCAGTTGGGCGAGAGCTTGTTATACCCGGGCTGTCTCCCCGTGACTTCAACTTTTCTTAAGACCCAGTCTCCTACGGAAAATGACCTCTTGTTCACCCTTTTGTCGTGATGGATTTTGGCCTTGTGTTTATAATTGACCATCTTTGCCCGTGCTTCCAGCCGTTTTTCTTCAAGAAGGTCTAAGTCTTTTCTCCGGGCTTCCTCATTCCTTGTTTCATCAAAATGGGCGACCCTGTAGGTGGGTAGGGCTGCCTCTACGGGCGCGACCGCCTCTGATCCATATGTCAAGGAAAAGGGGGTTTCTCCTGTTGAATTCCTCGTTGTGGTTCGGACAACCCATAGGGCAGTACTGAGCTCTTCCATCCAGCGACCGCTCCTTCCCTTCAAATTTTTGTGCAAGGCGGTCATAAGCAACTTATTTGCGGCCTCGGCTTGTCCATTTCCCTGCGGTCTTGCGACAGATGATTGCCGATGTTCTACGTTGAGTCTCTTGCATTCCGCCGTAAACTTGCTTTGGAACTGGGGTCCATGATCGGAGACGATAGCCCGGGGCAAACCAAACCGGCAGAATATATGGTCGTGGATGAAATTGATAATACTTGCTTCCGTCGTGCTAGTTAGCGCCTTGGCCTCTACCCATTTTGTGAAGTAATCTACTGCGACCACTACCATTTGCGCTCCGCCGGGTGCTTTGGGATAAGGCCCAATCAGATCAATCCCCCACATATCAAATGCCCAGGTTGGGACTACCAGGCTCTGCTCCGTGGATGGCTGCCTTGGTTTGTTGGCGAATCTCTGGCATTGATCACATTTGCGGACATATTCCTCTGCATCTTTTTTCATTGTCGGCCAGTAATACCCGAGGAATCTGATTTTATCGAATAGTGTCCGGGCACCGGGATGTCCTCCACACACGCCTTCGTGAACTTCGTATAACAAGTTGGTGACTGTTTCGGACTTGACACACCTCAGCAGCGGTTTGGTGAAGGATCTCCGATAAAGTACGCCATCAATGATCGTGTATCTGGAGGCTTGTCTTCTCAAAACTTTTGCTTGATCCGAATCGCTGGGAAGGACCTCCTTCTCTATGTATTCCATAATCTCGTCTATCCAATCCTTCTCGGGCTCCCCTATTTGGTGGATCTCTACCCTGTCAATGGCCGGGCGTTCCGTAAATTCTATCCAACAGTCCACACTAAGCTTTGCGATGTCTTCGTTTGTGATTCTCGAAAGCAAGTCCGCCTCGGAGTTTTCAGCCCGGTTAACTTGGGTCAGCTCGTGGTAGTCGAATTCCCTCAACAGGTTTGCTGCCAGTTCCTTGTACTTGAGCAGCACCGGGTGATTTGTCTTATATTCCCCTTTAACCTGATTTACCACTAGCTGTGAGTCGCTCTTCACGATCAAATTTGAGACCTTCATGTCCCGGGCTAATTCCAAGCCCGCTATCAATGCCTCGTACTCGGCTTGGTTGTTGGAGACCGCGAACTTAAATCTCAAGGCTCGTTTAAACCTTTGACCTTCCGGGGCGATCAATAGGATTCCGGCGCCACTAACAGTTTTTCCGGAGGATCCGTCAACGCTTAACGACCAACAATTCTCCGGTCTTTCTTCATTATTCATGGTCTTCTTGCCCCGCCTTTTCTTTGCCTTATCGGGCTGGACTTTGTCCGCTTCGCTTTCCTTTACTTCAAACGTAGTTTCTGCCACAAAGTCCGCCAGTGCTTGTGCCTTAATGGTCTTTCGCGGGGAGTAAGTGATTTGGAACTCAGTCAGTTCTATCGACCATGACATCATTCTTCCCGAGGATTCGGGCTTATGGAGCACTTTTTTCAGCGGGGTATCCGAATAGACCGTGATTGGGTGGGCGATGAAGTATGCCCGCAGCTTCCGAGCGGCTATAAGCAAGGCGAAAGCCAGTTTTTCAATGTTCAAGTAGCGCCCTTCTACCGCGGATAATGCCTTGGAGACATAGTACACGGGCTTCTGAAGGTCGTCCTCTTCCCTTACCAAAACCGCAGCCACAGCGTGATCTGTTACGGCTAGGAAAATGTAGAGTTCTTCACCCAAAACGGGGCTGCTCACCAGCGGCGGCTTTCCCAGGTAAGCTTTTATCTGCTCAAAAGCATTCCGGCAGTCCTCGTTCCATTCAAAACCCTCCTTTTTTCCTCCTTTCAAAGTTTTAAAGAAAGGTAGGCATTTTTCCGCTGACTTGGCGATGAACCTACCCAGGGCCGTGATGCGGCCATTCAGCTTTTGTACCTCCTTAATACATCTGGGGGGTTGCATGTTTATTAACGCCATGATCTTCTCCGGGTTTGCCTCTATCCCTCTCTGGTTCACCATGAAGCCCAAAAACTTCCCTGCCTTTACTCCAAAGGTGTATTTGGATGGGTTAAGTTTCATATTATTTCTCCGGAGGCTGGTGAAGGTTTCTGTCACATCAATGTCGTGAGAGGTCTCCTTGGTTTTGATAACCATATCGTCGATGTAAGCCTCCAGGTTCCGGCCTAATTGATCATCAAAGACGATTCCTACCATCCTTTGATACGTACCGCCCGCATTCTTGAGGCCAAACGGCATGTTGTTAAACGTGTAGGTTTTGCCCGCGGCATAGAAAGCGCATGATGGAACATCGGCCTCCCTCATTTTGATTTGATGATAGCCCGAGTATGCATCTATAAAGCTTAATACCCTATGGCCGGCGATAGAGTCTACTAATTGATCGATCCGGGGAAGAGGGTAACAATCCTTAGGCAGGCCTTGTTCAAATCGGTGAAATCCACGCACATTCTCCACTTTCCATTTGCTTTGGTTACCATGACGACGTTGGCTAACCACTTCGGATATTTGATCGGGCTTATGATTCCTGCTTTCAGCAGCTTATCTACCTCGACTTTGATCGCCGCTTTCTTCTCCGGTGAAAAGTATCTTTCTTTCTGGAGGACCCGGGTAAATGTGGGGTCGATGTTTAGTTCGTGCTCGATCACCTCTCTGCTTATCCCCTCCATGTCCTCTACGGTCCAGGCGAACACGTCTAGGCTTCTTCTCAACAGTTCTATCAACACCTTCCTTTCCTCCGCGGGGATCTCTAGCCCGACCTTTATTGTCTGCTCAGGGTATGCCGGATTTATGACCACATCTTCCAAAGCATCATTAGGGCGAATATCTGCAACCTCTCGGTCATGCAGTGAATCAATTACGATATTGATGTGCTCGGTTTCCGCGGCTCTACGGCGGGCTCTCTGCTCCGCTTGAATTCTGCCCTTGTGGAGTGGAAAGACAACGACCCAATCAAGGCCGTTCCTGCGACCTCTTTTTCACTTGCTTTGGCCTTTTTTGCCTCCCTCGGGCTTCCCAGTCTTTGCTTTGCTGCGCTTTCCTTCCTCTTCCTCTCTATTACTTTGAGGAAGAGCTCGGGCTTATTCTCGATACACGCGATCCCTGCAGGGGTACTGAACTTGATTTTCTGGTAAGGGATTGATGCGACGATCCTAGGGCAGCCTGAGCGGTCACTCCCAAGATTGCGTTGTACTGGGATTTCAGATCGATCACCATGAACGTGACGCGGGCTGTTTTCTCGAACGGCCTCTCTCCAATGGTTACTTCGAAGTCAATGGTCCCTTTTGCGTAGACCGTATGATTCGTGAACCCTTCCAACAAGCCCGCATATGGGGTTAAGTGCGCCTCAGACATCCCCATTTCTTCTAAACAATGGAAGTAAAGTATGTCCCGTAAAGCCCCGGTATCAATGAGGACTCTTCCAATATCCGCTCTGCCAATAGCCATCTTGATTGTTAACGGTTGTGTTGAATGGAAAAGGGTAGATGCCAGTTCACTTCTTCTGAAACCGATCATTTCCTCTTGCTCGGGCGGATAGGTGGGTATCAGGAATACTTTTTCCAGTCGTCTGATCTGGGCGGAAAGCTGGGTATTGCTTGGGGCTTCCTCTCCTATGTACTGGATGTCATAACGTCCTTCCCCGTCTGCATCATTGTCTCTGACGTATTGAATATTTCCCCGTGGGGCTTCTCCTTTACTGCTGGACCCCGTGATCCATTTCTTCAATTCCCCGGCCTCCACCTTTTGTTGTATTATTTTCTTCAGCTGGAAACAGTCATCTGTAGAATGCCCGTGGCTTTCATGGTATCCACACCATTTCTTTTTGTTCGCCTCGTAAGACTTTCTCTCCAGTGGAGGTGGTGGAGGCAAAGCTTCTGCCCGCAATATCTCAGTTCTCGGTGCGATCAAAGGGGTGAAAGCACTGTCATCGCCTCTTTTAAAGTTGGGCATGCATCTTGGTCTGCCTCTACCTCGACCAACATTGTTTCCCGAGTAGCCTGAGTGATGACGAGGGTCATGAGTGGGCTCGATTCTTTCCCTTACGCTCCTGCGGGCATCGGCCATAAATGCGGGCTCTACTGCGGCCATAGCGATGGCCCTGTTATACATCTCCTCTGTCCCTTCGGGCTTTCGGCAAGCAAACTCCTGCCTCAAAGTATGGGATGTTAATCCCCTAGGAAGCATAGCTCGATGTCGTTCCTTGTTAGATCCACAATCTGCTCGGTCATTTTCCGGAACCGAGTGATGTATGCCTTTGTGTTTTCCCCGGGGTATTGCTTAACGCCGCACAGGTCCGATTTTGGTCTTGCGGCCTCCCCCGCGCCCGCGAACGAGTTCAAGAACGAAGTTCCCAATTGCTCGTAGCTGCAGATAGAGCGCGGTTTATGGGCCAATAACCACCCCAATGCCTTCCCTTTAAAGGTGGAGGCGAGGGCTTTGCACTTCACGGCCTCATCTGTTGAGAATAGGGCCATCTGCCCTTCAAATCACCCAACATGGCTTTTTGAGTTAGATGAGCCATCATACGCGTCTAGCGTGGGCACCTTTCCTCTTTGGATCGGGGAATCGCTGATCCACGATGCGAAAGCGTCCATGGGTCCAACGCACTTTGTTACGTTTTGCTTGGACTCCCACAGCTCCGCGATCATTCTTTGGAACTTTTGATCCATTATGTCCCCCGTTTTAGCCATTTTTACGGTTTCTGTAATTATATCATCATTTTTAACAATTGCCTTTCCTTTAGATTGACCTCTTGTCTTTCTGGGCTGTGATTCTCCCTCCTCACTCTCCCCTTCTTCCTCTCCCCTCTCCTCGTCATCATCTACGAGGATTGTCCGCCTTTTTCCTCCTACAATCCTACTGGCCCTGCTCTTAGAGCTCGTCAGATCATGGGCTTTTGATTTTTCAGGGGGGCTTCTAGCATTGGCCTCGGCATTAAACAGCTCCTCGAGGGCTAGATTCAACTGTAGCCCTTCCTCTACCAGGTTCTGCCTATCTGTGAGGATCTGGATTTTCTTTTGGATTTGATCAGGGGTGAGGGGAGTAACGGGAGTTTTTTGAGTTTTGAGAGCTTTGGAAGTTTCTATACGATCTCTCAGATCTGCCTCTCTCCTTGCCCTTTGAGAGGGGGTATAGGAGTTGCCACTAAGAGTCTTATTTCCCAACCTGGAAAAAACTGATCCCTGGGGCACTTGTCCCGAAGGGCTAGCATTTGGGTTTACTTCTTTCCCAGTCATTGCGAAGATTTCGTATGTCAAGAATCAACAGAAAAGACGGGGTACTCTTTTGGAAACGTGAAAAACGGAAGAACTAGATGAGGATTTGAAACGAATTAGATTGGAAAAGCAAACGAAGCAAGAAGATTGTACTGGGAAGATTTTCGTTTCCCGGCAATGGAACCACTGATGACGCCCTGGATTTCTGGGGTCACGGAGATAGAACTCCAACTTTGCTGTCTCTTGATCCTAATCACAACACAAACAAGAACACCGTTAAGACCAAGGCCGGGTTGGAATCCGGCTTAGGCCCTCGGGTGTGAGAGTAAGATCTCTGAGGAAAACCTAAGAATAAGGCTCAGTGAAGACCTTGTGTGCGTGAGATGGATAGAGCACGTACGTGGCCCTTGGGGGAGGATAGGAATATTTATATGAGTAGAAGGAGGAGGTAGGTTTAAGGTACTAACCGCCCTTGTACCGGATGGACACGCGGCAGGTCCTCATTGGTTCGGCCAGGGGAGTGGCTGGGAACGTGGCGTGTTGTCAGGGAGTCATGGTTCCACCACCAACCGTTATGGTACGTCAGGTACGAACTGGTAACGTCTGTGGTACGTTTGTGACAGCTGGCTGCTGCAGGCTCCGGGCAGGAGGTTGAGTGATCAACACGGGATCCTTAGAGCAGCGGGAGGTAGGGCTATCTCGGGCTTGATTGCTTGCGGGCTCATCCGGTTCGGTGTAGTCGAACTTGCTTGCGCCGGCTTCGAACCGAGTCCGGTCCGGTCTGAGACTCTCGGTCTTATCAAAACTGTGTCCACACGCCGTTACGAAAGCGTCCTTTATGATCTGCATACAAATCGGACACAGCAACTCCTTATCCAGTTCCACCGGGCCTCCGGTATCGGCCATGTCCTCGCCGCCAGCGGCTGACCCTCCACTGACCTCGATGGGCAAAATATCAGAGGATGATTTCATCTCACCCTTCACCGCCGGTACCAGTGCCCCCGTTGATCCCTCGTCCATCATTTACTCTGCTTGTTTTGAACCTCAATTCGTGAAAAGCATCAGCTTTTGAGACGGAGATTTGGGGACCTGGAAGTTGAAGATCGAATCGAAGTTGCAGACGGTGAGTGTGAGATGAATGTGGTCGAATGAGTTTTTTTCATGACATGACATAATGCACTTTCTGTATCAAATTTGACTGCGTATTTATTTATGATTGGCAAGATTTTTTAGACTAATTTTTTAACTCCCATTAAAATTTTAACGAGGGTTAAAAATTAGTCTAAAAATTAGACTAATTTTTAAAACAACACCCCCCATCCCCTCTCCTCTCATCTCATTCGACACACGCACAGAAACATTCTCACTCTACTTTCTCTCACCGCTTTCTCTCTCTACACAACCCACTTCCGACGAACTCTATTCCCCCATCTCCGGCGATCCCTTAGCTCCCCTTCCTCCGGCGACGTCTTCCCTCCCCTTTCTCCTTCAACGTCTTCGCTCCCCTTCTTCCGGCGACACCTCCACTCTTTATTTACGGCGACCTCTCCCTCCTCACCTCCATCGGCTTCCCCTCTCCGTTGGCCCTCTAATCTTTCTCTCTCTAATATTCCGACCACGCCTCCCCTCCCTAGCTCTAACGAACCTCTTTTCACAGGAACAAAGAACTTCCGTCCAGATCTGGATATCCGGGGATCAGTCGTTTATGTCCGACCACAATCCGGCCCCAACCTTCTTCCCCTTCCTCCCTCCCAAGCCTTCCTTGCACACAGATCTGGAAACCTCAGGTCCTCAATTTAATTATGCTCTCCTTTATTTTTGTATTTACATGCTAATCAGTAAACAAATGTAGTTTGTTAGGTTTCTAGTATCGTGATGATCAGCAAGTAGCGTACAATTTAATATGTTCTTTGGGTTCATTGGGTAGTTCTATCAGGGAAAACAAGAACAATCAGTATGTCAATTGTACCATGAGATCATTTTTTATGTTTTTATTTGAAATTGGGAAGGGTAGAGAAGAGTTGATGAAATTGGGAAGGAGGGGGGTTCTGCATCTGGGTTTTTTTTTTGGAATCCTGGAATCAGATTAATGGGGGTTATATTAGTTTTCTTTTGGCATTTTGCATTTTGACCCTTAAAGTTATGATTAATGTATGTAAAAGTTTTGATTGTAATATATGTTAAGTTACATGGACTGTCCCGTTAAAATTTTAATGGGGGTTAAAAATTAGTCTAAAAATCTTGTCAATCATAAGTACGCATGTCACATTTGATGTTTATTAAGTACGCGAGTCAAATTGATATATTGCATAAAGTACGTATGTCACTTTTGCAAAAAACTCGGTCGAATATGGAGATACTACTTCGGTCACTAGACTTTTTATATGCCAATTTTCAATAGTCTCACTGAAACTAAATTTTTTCAAATGTTCTTGTTGAAGTTTTCAATATTTTTAATACGCTCACTCCATCCATAATTTTGCTAAACATTTAACGAAATAGTCACATGATTTCACGTGACTAATTTCACTAGAAACTTAATGAACATTGAACTCTAAAATAATACTCCCTCCGTCCCACCTCACTTTAGACTTATTTCCATTTTGGTTCGTCCCACTTTACTTGAGACTCCCCAAAATGGTAAACTTTTTATAGTTTTATATTCAATCTACCCCACCCACTCATTCTCTCTCTCTCTCTCTCTTCATTTTTCACCACACAATTCATTCAACCAACTTACTATTAACCCCACTCATTCTCTCTCTTCATTTTCTACCACACATTTTCTTTATTTTATTATTTTTCCTTAGTTATTGTGTCCACCTTTTAGGTCTCAAGTGAGGTGGGACGGAGGGAGTATTTTATAATAAAGGTATAAAAGTGAAATATTAATTTACACATGACACCCTCTCCTTTATAATCATCCCCTAACCTATATTATAAACATATTGTATACACATTTTACTCCAACTCGTAAACACCCCAAATTCTTGTCATCTTCTTCTTTCTCTCTCTCAATTCTCTTGTGTTACCTCATAGAAAAAACACTTTCGAAGCCATTTGTAAGTGATAGGCCATCATTTTTCTCTCTTATTTCTATCCTCCAACAGTAAGTTATACCCTTATTGTTTAATCTCGTGTTTTTCTTTGTAAGACCTACTTTGAATTTTTGAACCTTCAAAAACAGATCTGACTGCAAATGCTAATTTGGAGATAGTGGTGATGCTTGTGGTGGTAAGTGGCGGCAATGATGATGAAGTGGTGGTAATGGTCGTGATGGTGGAAGTGAATGGTTGTGGTATTGGCGTTGGTGTTGGTGGTAGTAATAGTAGTAGCGGTGAGTAGTGGTGGTATTTTAATATAAACACTTAGTTGTGATGACGCCCTAGGTTTCTGGGGTCACGGAGGTAGAACTCCAATTTGGCTGTCTCTTGATCCTGATCACAACACAAACAAGAACACCGTTAAGACCAAGGCCGGGTTGGAATCCGGCTTAGGCCCTCGGGTGTGAGAGTAAGATCTCTGAGGAAAACCTAAGTAGAAAGCTTGTGAAAGCCTTGTGTGTGTGAATAGGATAGAGCACGTACCTAGCCCTTTGGGGCGGATAGGAGTCTTTATATGAGTAGAAGGTGGAAGTAGGTTTAAGGTTTAACCGCCCTTGTACCGGATGGACACGTGGCAGGTCCTCATTGGCAAGGCCAGGGGGGTGGCTGGGAACGTGGCGTGTTTGTCAGGGAAACATGGTTCCACCACCAACCGTTATGGTATGTCAGGTACGGACAGGTAACGTCTGTAGTACGTTTGTGACAGCTGGCTGCTGCGGGCTCCGGGCATGAGGTTGAGTGATCAACACGGGACCCTAAGAATAGCGGGAGGCAGAGCTACCTCGGTTATGGTTATCAGGAAGCCCGGATCTCTCGGGCTTACTAGCTTGCGGGCTTATCCGGTTTGATGTGGACGAGCTCGCTTGTACTGGCTTTGAACCGGGTCCGCCCGGTCTGCGATGCTCGGTCTTATCAGTGGCCCCTAACTCCGAGGGTCAGCTTATTTATGGGCGGCGCGAGGAGTTATACTTCCACGTCTCGGCCCGGGCAAACTGTAGTAAATACGGGCACGGAATATCATGGGACGGGAGTCTTACGATGGTGGTTGATGACAGGACAGCGGGCCCCTCGAGTCAGGCTAGTGACGTAGCTGTCAGGTCCTTGATATGACAAGGAGCACGCTCATTAAATGCGAACCGTCATTGGAATTCGAAAAAAGCTGATTCCCGCCTCTTCGTTTTCCGGGTCTAAGCCGGGTCGCTCCGGATCTTTGGTTTAAACCCGAACCATTCTGGGGATATAAATAACCCTAACTGGCTTATTCAAAGACCTTCGGTATTTTTAATCTTTGGCCATCGCTCTTGAGAGAAATATTGCTGATAACGACGTTGATTTGCTTCTTCTGTTTTCTTAGCTCGATCGATTTAACAGGTAGTTCTCCCCTATTTATTTTCGTCGCTGGTTTCTGATTGCTAACTTTTCGTCTTCGGTCCTCTCCACCGTTTATCGGGGATAGAAACTTAAAACGCCGTGTTTTCATAACTTATAACATCACGAACCAAGCTTTTAACTTTTAACCGCCGAGTCTCCGATTTCTAACCGGTTAATTTGTCTCTTTCTTAGGAATCCTGGGTCCATCTTTGATTTTTTTTAAAGTTTTGTTGAAAAAACCTCTGACTGTGATTATGGATGAACAGGACCTGGGTAGAATGCTCCGTCCGGACCTTTTCGGTTGTTGTCGACGAACGGGAGGGATTTACCGGTACCTGTTAAATGCCTGGAAAAGGCTTTCCCGGGATGCTTTTATGACCATAGGGATAGTCTATGAGTGGGACTCCTGGATTCTACCCCTGCTGTGGGAGACAGGCCCCTCAGTTCATTTTGATTCGGGGAGAATGAGGGTAATAGGGGGCGAGGAACAGTTGGGGGTTTTGTGAAAGCGGTTTTAACTCGATTCCCCGATAATGTAGATATGGCCGGTAACGCTAGAAGGTTGGTGAGGTTAGGTGGAGACCGCGTGTCTGCAAGCGGCTCTAATGCTCAGTCTTGGTTGAATGTCCCTCTGGATGACGATTTGCCCGCTCAAGGCCATGACCATGACGTTTCCGTGGATGCTGGGGTGATTGAGGTGACCAGCAGCGGGGATGCTTCAGAGCGGGCTGATGATGGCGATGAATTTTTATTGGACGAACCTGCCCGTGACGTCGTGGGAGATGGTTCTTCAGATACTCAATCGGATTCACGCGGGCAATTAGAGAGGTTGGCCCCCGATACTGCGCGCAAGGTCAACTTGCTTCGCTCTCCCGTTAGGATCGTAGACTCCTTCCCTGAGGGCCCTGATAACAGGAGGACCAGTCAAGCAGGTGCGTCTAGCTCTGGTGCGGGTTTGAGGGATGAGAGCGATGGGGATGATGGTGATGAGTATTTATCGCAGTTCCGCGTCGACTCCAAAGTGTACCTTGTCTACGGTCTTATTGAATACGAGTCTATTATGGGTGGGAGATCAGTGAACCCTCCTTTGATCCGTGCCGAGAACCTTGCCTGCATATTCTACCCGGCTCAGTTCGAAAACGGGCTGCGCCTTCCTTTGGATCCATTTATTTGTGAATTTCTTGAGTTCACCCATTGCCTCCCTATGGACTTGACCCCGAATGCCATTCGCTATCTGGTGTCCTTCATAGTCGTAAGCCGCATGTTGGGGTATGAGCCTTCTTTGTCCGCGCTCCATATTTACTTCACCCATCAAGTTACTGCGGGCTACCTGAGCTTAAAGACAAAACCGCGGTCTGAGAAGATTTTTTCCGCTGCTACTAACAAGTTCGATCAGTGGCAAAGATATCCCTTCGTTATTCAGAACCGTTTAGGTTGGCCATTCCCTCGCCCTGACAATTTAGCACCGATTTCGATGTCCCGCCAAAACTTTCCTGATCCGGAAGAAGGCCGAGAGCTAAGTACGGCGATGGAGGCCTATCTTGCTCGGTTTACGAAGAGGGTTACCCTGGGCGACCAGTCGGTCGTAGAGACTCCACAATTTTACGATGTCTCAGCAATTATTAGCGATGAAGAGCTCCTGACCTTCGCCGGGGTGGCCCCGAGGCGCGTTTCTGGCCCCGAGCCTAGGGTCATCATGGCCCCTCTGTTGCGAGATCCTGATTGGAAAGTTCATCAATCATTTGCTTTCCTTTCCGATTGCTCGGCCTGTAATTCGGGGGAGACTTGTCCAGACCCTGGTTTACTCGGTCTCTTCCATTGTACACTTTCGTATTATTTTTCTTGTCTTCTTTCGCTTTGTTTTTACCTGTCTGACTGTTGTTCTTGTTCGCAGACCCAACCGACACGATGCCTCCCAAGTCCGCAGCAGAAATCAAGGTCGCGGCCAGGAAAGCCGCAACTCTTGAAAAGCAAAGGAGAGCTGATGCCATGAAAAGGGTGGAGGCTCCTGGGGTCAAGATCCCTGTCACGGACAAGGTCGATAAGTCCGGGGCGGTGGTTTCTCAGCCGCAACTGACCCGGAACCTGCCCCCGAATCCCCGCCAAGGCGCTGGCCGCGGTAAATCTGTGATTGGAACCGGCCATTCTTCCCAAGCCTCTGGCGTAGGTCTGTCTGCTCCCGAGCCTACGAAAAAACGCTCTGCTATCGGGGATCCAACGTCCCCTCAGAGGGTTGGCTCTTCCTCTGGTGATTTCACGGTATTATCTCCTTCGAGAGGGACCCTATGCTCCAATTTATTTCCGGTGGAGTCAATTGAGGATAGAGAGCGCGCCCGGGAGTTCGGGCTTAAGATAGCCAAGGCCCCTGAGGTGTATGGGGTGGATCTACATAGCCGCTGGAGCGCTAATGCCTATGTTGGTGATGGGCTGATGCACCGTCTATATTTTCCAGATTACCAACAGAAGGTCTTGGCTGTTTCGAATCCTATCGCCGCCGCGGGCAACGTTGGCATGTGTTTGACCGAGGTTTGTTTTTTACTCGGGTTATATACCGTGCTTCTCTCCGCACCGTAGTCTAATCACCTTTGTTATTTGTAGATTGCCAACGAAGTTATTTATCTGCGGACTCAACATGAGGCTGACGCCGCCGTGATCGCGGCGAGGAATACTGAGCTGATGGCGGCGAGGGAGGAGGTCCAAAAGTTGACCAAGACTGTGGAGAGCGCCGGCCAGGAATTAAAGAGCAAAGATGCGGAGGTCGTTAGCGCGGCCAAGGAGGTGTCTAAATTGAGTAGTGAGCTGGCCGCTGCTCGAGAAGCCAAAGAGCGGGCTGAGGCTGAGAAGGCGAGTGTTGATGCTCGCAATACTGAGCTCCTGAGGTCCTTGGAGGTGGAGAGGAAGAAATCCGAGGAGCTGTCCAGCAGAGTGGACGAGCTGGACGGTAAACTTCTTGACCAAATGCGCTATGAGAATGAACGAGAGCGGGTTTTGGAGGAGGAGAGGGGCAAGGCGGTTGCTGAGTTCAAAGAGTCCGCAGAGTACTCTGAAAAATTATCCGTCGCGGGCAATGAGCAGTACGAACAGGCGGTGTACACTATTGCCCGGAATCTGGCGGTCACGGGGAAGTATACTGCTCAAGAGATCGCTATCATTTGTTCTATCGTGGCCACGGATCCGGAATGCTTCAATGGTCATTCCTTAGTGCCTTTTGCCGATCATCAGCTTGAAGCCTTGCCCGAGTCGGTTCGGAATGCTCTGCCTCCGGTTTCACCTGTAACCGTTCAACCCTTGATCAAAATGATAGATGACTTGCGGTTTACAGGTGATGAATCCGCCTTGTCTCTGGCCGCGGCTCTGGAGAAAGTATTTGGCCCCAATGGCCCCTTCGTCGAAGGTATTGTTCTTCCCTTTTCAACTTTTGTCTCTGCTCTAGCCGAAGCCTCTGAAGCTCTGGCTCATTCTGCAGCTGATCATACTGCCTCTGATTCTGTTCCAGAAGTGGAAGTCAACCCGCCGCCGGCCAGTTGAAGATCAGACCGGGCTGCGTCCTGGGGCCTTTTTGTAATAATTTTAGACTCCATGAACATGAATACTTGACTCCATTTTGATCTGATTTTGTGATGCATTTAATTGCTCTTCTTTTGATCCCCATATCTCCTTGCCATTTATTTTCGTTATATTTTATTGCTCTTGGAATTGCCAAGCATTTATTGTTCTTTCTTGAACCCTTTGCTTGGTATTCATTATTATTTCCCTCGGCGGGCTTTCGGTCTAGCTCGAGGGCGGTTCATGAGAATTCATGCAACGGTATTTCCCTTGACGGGCTTAAGGTCTAGCTCGAGGGCGTATGACCGTGCATCGTGCATGAGGATTCATGCAACGGTATTTCCCTTGGCGGGCTTACGGTCTAGCTCGAGGGCGTATGACCGTGCATCGTGCATGAGGATTCATGCAACGGTATTTCCCTTGGCGGGCTTACGGTCTAGCTCGAGGGCGTATGACCGTGCATCGTGCATGAGGATTCATGCAAATCTTTCATTTCAATGGGACAAACATAATATTATTGATCTTTCATCTTTTTTCCGCTCATAGAGCCGTACATCAAAATTACAATGTATAAGATAAAAAATAGGCGGATTTCTAATGACAGGGGGGAAATACAATCTTCAAGGGTAATACTTCTTCAAGTGATCACTATGCCAGGCGTTTTTCAAGTCTTTTCCTTCTGTCGTTAGAAGCCTGTAGGTTCCCTCTTTGATCACGCGGGCAATCTGATAAGGGCCTTCCCAGTTGGGCGAAAGCTTGTTGTATCCGGGCTGTCTCCCCGTGACTTCAACTTTTCTTAAGACCCAGTCTCCCACGGAAAATGACCTCTTGTTCACCCTTTTGTCGTGATGGATTTTGGCCTTTTGTTTATAATTGACCATCTTTGCCCGTGCTTCCAACCGTTTTTCTTCAAGAAGGTCTAAGTCTTTTCTCCGGGCTTCCTCATTCCTTGTTTCATCAAAATGGGCGACCCTGTAGGTGGGGAGGGCTGCCTCTACGGGCGCGACCACCTCTGATCCATATGTCAAGGAAAATGGGGTTTTTCCCGTTGAATTCCTCGTTGTGGTTCGGACAACCCATAGAGCAGTACTGAGCTCCTCCATCCAGCGACCACTTCTTCCCTTCAAATTTTTGTGCAAAGCGGTCATAAGCAACTTATTTGCGGCCTCTGCCTGTCCATTTCCCTGCGGTCTCGCGACGGAGGATTGCCGATGTTCTACGTTGAGTCTCTTACATTCCGCCGTAAACTTGATTTGGAACTGAGGTCCATGATCGGAGACAATAGCCCGCGGCAAACCAAACCTACAGAATATATGGTCGTGGATGAACTTGATAATACTTGCTTCCGTCGTGCTAGTTAGTGCCTTGGCCTCTACCCATTTTGTGAAATAATCTACTGCGACCACTACCATTTGCGCTCCGCCGGGCGCTTTGGGATAAGGCCCAATCAGATCAATTCCCCACATATCAAATGCCCAAGTTGGGACTACCAGGCTCTGCTCCGTGGATGGCTGCCTTGGTATGTTGGCGAATCTCTGGCATTGATCACATTTGCGGACATATTCCTCTGCATCTTTTTTCATTGTCGGCCAGTAATACCCGAGGAATCTGATTTTATCGGATAGTGTTCGGGCACCGGGATGTCCTCCACACACGCCTTCGTGAACTTCGTATAACAAGTTGGTGACTGTTTCGGACTTGACACACCTCAGCAGCGGTTTGGTGAAGGATCTCCGATAAAGTACGCCATCAATGATCGTGTATCTGGCGGCTTGTCTTCTCAAAACTTTTGCTCGATCCGAATCGTTGGGAAGGATCTCCTTCTCTATGTATTCCATAATCTCGTCTACCCAATCCTTCTCGGGCTCCCCTATTTGGTGGATCTCTACCCTGTCAATGGCTGGGCGTTCCGTAAATTCTATCCAACAGTCCACACTAAGCTTTGCGATGTCTTCGTTTGTGATTCTGGAAAGCAAGTCCGCCTCGGAGTTTTCAGCCCGGTTAACTTGGGTCAGCTCGTGGTAGTCGAATTCCCTCAACAGGTTTGCTGCCAGTTCCTTGTACTTGAGCAGCACCGGGTGATTTGTCTCATATTCCCCTTTAACCTGATTTACCACTAGCTGTGAGTCGCTCTTCACGATCAAATTTGAGACCTTCATGTCCCGGGCTAATTCCAAGCCCGCTATCAATGCCTCGTACTCGGCTTGGTTGTTGGAGACCGCGAACTTAAATCTCAAGGCTCGTTTAAACCTTTGACCTTCCGGGGCGATCAATAGGATTCCGGCGCCACTAACAGTTTTTCCGGAGGATCCGTCAACGCTTAACGACCAACAATTCTCCGGTCTTTCTTCATTATTCATGGCCTTCTTGCCCCGCCTTTTCTTTGCCTTATCGGGCTGGACTTTGTCCGCTTCGCTTTCCTTTACTTCAAACGTAGTTTCTGCCATAAAGTCCGCCAGTGCTTGTGCCTTGATGGTCTTTCGCGGGGAGTAAGTTATTTGGAACTCAGTCAGTTCTATAGAACATGACAGCATTCTTCCCGAGGATTCGGGCTTATGGAGCACTTTCTTCAGCGGGGTGTCCGAATAAACCGTGATTGGGTGGGCGATGAAGTATGCCCGCAGCTTTCGAGCGGCTATAAGCAAGGCGAAAGCCAGCTTCTCAATGTTCAAGTAGCGCCCTTCTACCGCGGATAGTGCTTTGGAGACATAGTACACGGGCTTCTGAAGGTCGTTTTCTTCCCTTACCAAAACCGCAGCCACAGCGTGATCTGTTGCAGCCAAGAAAACGTAGAGTTCTTCACCCAAAACGGGACTGCTCAACAGCGGCGGTTTTCCCAGGTAAGCTTTTATTTGCTCAAAAGCATTCCAGCAGTCCTTGTTCCATTCAAAACCCTCCTTTTTTCCTCCTTTCAAAGTTTTAAAGAAAGGCAGGCATTTTTCTGCTGACTTGGCGATGAACCTCCCCAGGGCCGTGATGCGGCCATTCAGCTTCTGTACCTCCTTAACACATCTGGGGGGTTGCATGTTTATTAACGCCATGATCTTCTCCGAGTTTGCCTCTATCCCTCTCTGGTTCACCATGAAGCCCAAAAACTTCCATGCCTTTACTCCAAAGGCGCATTTGGATGGGTTAAGCTTCATATTGTTTCTCCGGAGGCTGGTGAAAGTTTCTATCACATCAAGGTCGTGAGAGGTCTCCTTGGTCTTGATAACCACATCGTCGATGTAAGCCTCCAGGTTCCGGCCTAATTGATCATCGAAGACGATTCCTACCATCCTTTGATACGTACCGCCCGCATTCTTGAGGCCAAACGGCATGTTGTTAAACGTGTAGGTTTTGCCCGCGGCATAGAAGGCGCATGACGGAATATCGGCCTCCTTCATTTTGATTTGATGATAGCCCGAGTATGCATCTATAAAGCTCAATACTCTATGGCCGGCGATAGAGTCTACTAATTGATCGATCCGGGGAAGAGGGTAACAATCCTTAGGGCAGGCCTTGTTCAAATCGGTGAAATCCACGCACATTCTCCACTTTCCATTTGCTTTGGTTACCATGACGACGTTGGCTAACCACTTCGGATATTTGATCGGGTTTATGATTCCTGCTTTCAGCAGCTTATCTACCTCGACCTTGATCGCCGCTTTCTTCTCCGGTGAAAAGTATCTTTCTTTCTGGAGGACCCTGGTAAATGTGAGATCGATATTCAGTTCGTGTTCGATCACCTCTCTGCTTATCCCCTCCATATCCTCTACGATCCAGGCGAACACGTCTAGGCTTCTTCTCAGTAATTCTATCAACACCTTCCTTTCCTCTGCGGGGATCTTTAGCCCGACCTTTATTGTCTGCTCGGGGTATGCCAGATTTATGACCACATCTTCCAAGGCATCATTAGGGCGGATATCTGCAACTTCTCGGTCATGCAGTGAATCAATTACGATATTGACATGCTCGGTTTTCGCGGCCATACGTCGGGCTCTCCTGCTCCGCTTGAATTCTGCCCTCGTGGAGTGGAAAGACAACGTCCCGATTATGGCCGTGCCTGCGACCTCTTTTTAGCTTGCTTTGGCCTTTTTTGCCTCCCTCGAGCTTTCCAGTCTTTGCTTTGCTGCGCTCTCCTTTCTCTTCCTCTCTATGACTTTGAGGAAGAGCTTGGGCTTATTCTCGATACACGCGATTCCTGCAGGGGTACTGAACTTGATTTTCTGGTGAGGGATTGAGGCAACGATTCCAAGGGCAGCCTGAGCGGTCACTCCCAAGATTGCGTTATACTGGGATTTTAGATCGATCACCATGAACGTGACACGGGCTGTTTTCTCGAACGGCCTCTCTCCAATGGTTACTTCGAAATCAATGGTCCCTTTTGCGTAGACCGTATGATTCGTGAACCCTTCCAACAAGCCCGCATATGGGGTTAAGTGCACTTCGGACATCCCCATTTCTTCTAAACAATGGAAGTAAAGTATGTCCCGTGAAGCCCCGGTATCAATGAGAAATCTTCCGATGTCCGCCCTTCCTATTGCTATTTTGATTGTCAGCGGTTGTGTTGAATGGAAAAGGGTGGATGCCAGTTCACTCCTTCTGAAACCGATCATTTCTTCTTGCTCGGGCGGATAAGTGGGTATCAGGAATACTTTTTCCAGTCGTCTGATCTGGGCGGAAAGCTGGGTATTGCTCGGGGCTTCCTCTCCTATGTACTGGATGTCGTAACGTCCTTCCCCGTCTGCATCATTGTCTCTGACATATTGAATATTTCCTCGCGGGGCTTCTCCTTTACTGCCGGACCCCGTGATCCATTTCTTCAATTCCCCGGCCTCCACCTTTTGTTGTATTATTTTCTTCAGCTGGAAACAGTCATCCGTAGAATGCCCGTGGCTTTCATGGTATCCACACCATTTCTTTTTGTTCGCCTCGTAAGGCTTTCTCTCCAGTGGAGGTGGTGGAGGCAAAGCTTCTGCCCGCAATATCTCAGTTCTCGGTGCGATCAAAGGGGTGAAAGCACTGTCATCTCCTCTTTTAAAGTTGGGCATGCCTCTTGGTCTGCCTCTACCTCGGCCACCATTGTTTCCCGCGTAGCCTGAGTGATGACGAGGGTCATGAGCGGGCTCGATTCTTTCCCTTACGCTCCTGCGGGCATCAGCCATAAATGCGGGCTCTACTCCGGCCATAGCGATAGCCCTGTTGTACATCTCTTCTGTCCCCTCGGGTTTTCGGCAAGCAAACTCCTGCCTCAAAGTATGGGATGTTAATCCCCCTAGGAAGCATAGCTCGATGTCGTTCCTTGTTAGATCCACAATCTGTTCGGTCATTTTCCGGAACCGAGTGATGTATGCCTTTGTGTTTTCCCCGTGATATTGCTTAACGCCACACAGATCCGACTTCGGTCTTGCAGCCTCCCCAGCGCCTGCGAACGAGTTCAAGAATGAAGTTCGCAACTGCTCGTAGCTACAGATAGAGCGCGGTTTATGGCGAATAACCACCCCAATGCCTTCCCTTTAAAGGTGGAGGCGAGGGCTTTGCACTTCACGGCCTCGTCTGTTGAGAACAGAGCCATCTGCCCTTCAAATCGCCCAACATGGCTTTTTGAGTTAGATGAACCGTCATACGCGTCTAGCGTGGGCACCTTTCCTATCTGGATCGGGGAATCACTGATCCATGATGCGAAAGCGTCCATGGGTCCAACGCACTTTGTTACGTTTTGCTTGGACTCCCATAACTCCGCGGTCATTCTTTGGAACTTTTGATCCATTATGTCCCCCGTTTTAGCCCTTTTTACGGTTTCCGTAATTTTATCATCATTTTTAACAATTGTCTTTCCCTTAGATTGGCCTCTAGTCTTTCTGGGCTGTGATTCTCCCTCCTCACTCTCCCCTTCTTCCTCTCCTCTCTCCTCGTCATCATCTACGAGGATTGTCCGCTTTTTTCCTCCTACAATCCTACTGGCCCTGCTTTTAGAGCTCGTCAGATCATGGGCTTTTGATTTTTCAGGGGGGCTTCTAGCATTGGCCTCGGCATTAAACAGCTCCTCGAGGGCTAGATTCAACTGCAGCCCTTCCTCTACCAGATTCTGCCTATCTGTGAGGATCTGGATTTTCTTTTGGATTTGATCAGGGGTGAGGGGAATGACGGGAGTTTTTTGAGTTTTGAGAGCTTTGGAGGTCTCTATACGATCTCTCAGATCTGCCTCTCTCCTTGCCCTTTGAGAGGGGGTATAGGAATTGCCACTAAGAGTCTTGTTTCCCAATCTGACGAATACTGATCCCTGGGGCACTTGTCCCGAAGGGCTAGCATTTGGGTTGGCTTCTTTCCCAGTCATTGTGAAGATTTTGTATGTCGAGAATTAACAGAAAAGACGGGGTACCCTCTTAGAACCGTGAGATACGGAAGAACTAAATGAGGGTTTGAAATGAATTAGATTGGAAAAGCAAACGGGGCAAGAAGATTGCACTGGGAAGATGTTCGATTCCCGGCAATGGAACCACTGATGACGCCCTAGGTTTCTGGGGTCACGGAGGTAGAACTCCAATTTGGCTGTCTCTTGATCCTGATCACAACACAAACAAGAACACCGTTAAGACCAAGGACGGGTTGGAATCCGGCTTAGGCCCTCGGGTGTGAGAGTAAGATCTCTGAGGAAAACCTAAGTAGAAAGCTTGTGAAAGCCTTGTGTGTGTGAATAGGATAGAGCACGTACCTTGCCCTTTGGGGCGGATAGGAGTCTTTATATGAGTAGAAGGTGGAAGTAGGTTTAAGGTTCTAACCGCCCTTGTACCGGATGGACACGTGGCAGGTCCTCATTGGCAAGGCCAGGGGGTGGCTGGGAACGTGGCGTGTTGTCAGGGAAACATGGTTCCACCACCAACCGTTATGGTATGTCAGGTACGGACAGGTAACGTCTGTAGTACGTTTGTGACAGCTGGCTGCTGCGGGCTCCGGGCATGAGGTTGAGTGATCAACACGGGACCCTAAGAATAGCGGGAGGCAGAGCTACCTCGGTTATGGTTATCAGGAAGCCCGGATCTCTCGGGCTTACTAGCTTGCGGGCTTATCCGGTTTGATGTGGACGAGCTCGCTTGTACTGGCTTTGAACCGGGTCCTCCCGGTCTGCGATGCTCGGTCTTATCAAGTTGCTTAATTATGCAAATACAAAGTATCATATTGTACGATGGGAGTCATGCAAGTATGTCGCATAATCCTACAACAACAATTTCACATGCGCAATTTTTAAAAAAAAAAATAATAATAACTTCACACCTATGTTTCTTAGTGAGCTATTTCATTAAATTTTTGGACGAATAAATAAAGATGGTCAAATACACTCTCATTTTTTGTGAGTTTTAAGTTTTTGGAAGAAAAAAACAAAGATGGTCAAATATGTTGATTTTAGCATGAGTTTTAATTGCAAATGCTTTTTCTGACTTTCTTCAAAGTCATACTCCTAACAATCTCTGTCTTGAATTTCAATCACCCATTCAATACCTGGATCTACAGACTCTGACACAACTCCACCTTGAGTCGCATCCCTCGTAACAGAACAAATTTCTCAACATTTGCCTCAGATTTGTCGTTTGTCAAAGACACTAAACTTGTCCTCCGGACAACCAGAATTTGTGTGGACCATACTTGCTCCAGCAAGTAAACAGATGTTTCTTCCAAACACCCAAAATTGCTTTCCAAGTAGACAAACTTGTCTTCAAGACAACCAGATGTATACCACTGGACATCTAGATGTGCACCTACGGGCACTCATAATTGCTCTAACAAGAAACTAACGTATTTTCATATGTGGCACATCCAAACTGTTGGGTTTTGACTTTTGAGGCACCATGCGCAGCGGAAACGGCATATAAAACCATAACAAAACCCTAGACCCCCGTGATCCGTTCATGATAATTAAATTAATAGGAAGATGAATTTAGAATACTAACCCTTGTTGTGCGTTTAAATTTTTTAGATCTTCAAATCTTCAAGTCTTCAAGCTTTATGATTTGATCTTCTCCACGTTCTTCGAATCACGATCACAGGAACACGAACTTGAGATGCTAAAGTAATCACCCTCTATATGTATCCACACGTGAACGAATATCTAGAACAATTCTAGATCCGGACTGCTAGATCCATCTATTAGAAAACACGTTTTTCTAATCTTCAAAGGCTATATGAATAATATGCGTTCTTGATCTTTGATTCTCAATCTTGGATCAAGAATTATGTTTCTCAAACATATTGGGTTGCATTGGTTTAATGGCTGGTGAAAAGATGTATTTATAGTCCCTAGTCATTAACTCTTAATGACCTAGAAGACCTAAATCCCGTCACCCAATTAAACTTACCAAAATTTGGCTCCAGGGACTCTGGCACGATCGTGCTCACAAAGTGGCACGGCCGTGCCATTTGGTGCGAACCAAACCTACCCACGACGAATACTGGCACGGTCGTGCTTGTTAAATGGCACGATCGTGCCGTTTGGCATGGTCGTGCTCACAAACTGGCACGGTCGTGCCCGCCAGAAATTCAGCCTTTTCCTTTTTAACAATTCTTTCTTTTGTGTGTGACCCCATAGGATTATATTAAGTTGGCAATGAGTCCAACCAAGGTCAAACTCATAAATCATGAGCGGACTCTAGCAATCCATCATGATTGCCCAATTAATATAACTTTAACGAAGTTCGTTTATCCTCATAGAACATAACATGATCCTTTTGTCACGCGATATCATATTGAACATAAGCCATGGTCTAAGTCAACTTAAGTGTTCAATGCTTTCTCGATTCTGAGTAGATTGATTTGAGAAAATGACATTGCATCAATTCATTTGGGCATGGACATGCACTAACATCAATCTTACTCTCGAGTGACCAAACAGATAACTCTCTTCAAATAAGAGGGACAACATCCCATCTTGACTTATCATTCTTCCCTACAAGAATCTGATTGTGCCAATCGTAGCCTTTATAACTACCCGATTAAGGGTAGCGTTTGAGTACGTCAAACACAATGTTCATGATGTGGAAGACGATGATAATCTCAGGTCTAAGAATTCTAATGATATAACTATATGAGATTTAATTATGATATTTGACTATGACATAAATATCATAGTGGGTCAAGTCCAGTACTTGTTCACCAACAAGTACCCATAAATTTAATTTGTATCACATACACATGATCATCACTCGATCATCGATAAAACTTATACTAGTTCTTCATAAGTACTAGGTATGAAGATTATTATAATAAACATGCAAAACATATAATAATCCAAGGTTGTTATCTCCATAACAAATGAGAGCATGACATAACGTAAGGCCTTTCTCAAGGGCCTAGGGCATAATCTCCAACACAAACGACATTGGATATTGCCAACCAAAACATATAAAGTGACAGTAATATTGGAACCCCTAGCAGTTCCCAACAGCTTCTCTTTGGTTTCAACCTCACTTCTCAGATTCAGAATTAGTATGCGTGGACCTTTTAACTGTGGCTTCCTCGGTTCACTCTCACCTAGAGTAACACGCTGCTCCACCTGTTTGTTAACACTTTCAAATAAAACAGAAACTGAAAACCCTTGGAGGATGTGCAAGGAACCTCGTTTTTCAGCACTCAAAATCATATCCAAACCATTGTATATATTCAGAACTCCACCTTCACCCTTGAAACTGTACTTCTTCTTATCAAGCCGACTAAGAGATATCAGATACTTTGTTACTCGTTGAACATGCCTAACCTTATTCAATGTGCATAATTTATCACCAGAAGTTTGCACCCTTATGGAACCCATGCCAACTACCCTGCAGACAGACTCATTGGACGTATAAATATTGCCCCCACCTCTCTACTCACACGTTGCAAACCGCTCCTTTTGCGAACAAATGTGATATGAATACTCTACCGATTGTCACTGCATGCCACCACAGCAGTTGACTCAGATTTATTCAGATGCAGAGTCAGATGTAAAACTCTAAGATCCAACAAGATAATTGCCTCAGACAATACATATTGTGTATCTACTTTTAGATTACTACAACAGACTACACAAAATGTTAGATCTTTAGATTATACCAGAGATAGCTGACTTCCAATCACAAAAACCTAGCTTCAAATCTTCGACTTCAAATGCAGATACTAGACACCAGACCGTTTCAGATGTGTTCTTGGATCACCAAGGAACACCAGAAAAACTCTCATATTCAAATCTACTAGATTGTTATTTCTAGTACAGATTTGAACAATCACTTGCAGTTCTCAGATTGGTTGATTCTCGATCCCTTACAACGAATAGCTTCAGAATAATCAGGAAAATCCCGAACTCAGATATGTCAATGGCAACAAAATACAATCTCAGATGTGTCCAACCTAGACACTCGGATTTATGAATGGACGTTGCATGTTCGCTGCACGTTGTCTGCACGCGATCTGCACGTCCCATGCACAACCCTTATCTCAATTTACATAAAAAAAATGTTCTTCCTATCGAACTTGTCGATATTCTGATCCGTCCCGAAATCTATCTCTTTTTGCAGCAGCGGAATATTATGATATTTCTTAACCAATAAGCTTTGATGCTAATTGTTAGAATTCAGACATATAGGATGGCAGAAAATAACAACACAATCAAACAAGAACACAAATTTAACGTTGTTCATCAACAACCTATTGGATACATCTACAGGAAAATGGAAAACAAATATTATTAATATGGGAGATCAAAGCACAAAATACAGATGATCAATCTTATGAACCAGCAAACACAAAAGAAAACCTAAAAACAGGAAATCTAGTTTTCTTGTAATTCAGAAACAGGAAACATAATTCTAAATTGCTTGGTCTTGATCATATAAGAAAATATTAATGATATGGAGGCTAATATTTATGCAAGCCAATAACCTAGTCATTAGTGAAACAGGGAACTATAAGCCAATAAGTAATCAACCAACCGGTCATAAACACGCGTTTGTCCCAGCCCACGCGCGCATGGATGAGCAGACGTGGCCGTGCAGCCTTGTTCGAGGCAATCATGATACCTCAGAACTGCTGGCACGGTCGTGCAACTTCCTTGGCACGTTCAACTTTTTCTGACTTTCTTCAAAGTCATCTTGCTAACAATTCTGTTTAAGGGTTCAAAATGACAATTTCACAATTACATGGGTTGAAAAACAAATAATCAAAATTTTAATAAAATAAAGTAATATCATTTATATCAAATTATGGAAAGTTAATAAATCATTTTTTAAACTTATATACCAATTATTTTGTGTTCAATTTCTTTCTTTTTTTAAAACCATTTTTTGTGCATTATTTTTTTGTTTTTAAGTTGAAATTGATAGTACATTAAAAAATAAAATGAAAATTTTGAATGTTAAGGATTGCATAAATTACATTTTTCAGAATTATATCACTAATTTTTTATCATAATTTTTACCATTTGTTGAAGTGTGAAACATGTGTATGTATTTCTCTTCAATCCTCTCCCACACTCTGACAAATATCCCCCACCATCCTCGTCAAAATCCCTATAAATCTACCTCCTCCAACTCCGTCGCCATTCACCGTTATTAAAAACCCAAATCTTATCTTTACCTAAAATCATCGCAGCTTCTCCATCAAGAAAGAAAGTGCCACCCCACCTCCACTCCTTCATACTCCGCCGGCCTCCACGTACTAACGCTACACTCCGCCGCCTTCCCCATTCACTAGCTTCTTGCTAACTTGATTTTGCAGCTGATTCATTTGAGAATGATTGAGTTTTGGGTTCTTCAATAAGGTAGCCTAGTTAATAGCTTTGACTTGTGGGTTTTGATATGTGGTAGTGGGGGTGGGGAAAGGAAATGGAGGTCGGTGAGTGGGGGTGGGGATGATTGTTGAAGATTGAAGAATATGGAATCTGGAGTCCAGATCTCCTGTACTACTTTGTGTGCCACTCTCTGTGCCACAAATGATCCAACAGCTCACAATTTTTAAGATTAAAATTTTATTAATATTATTCAAACATATTAACGGCTGAATTACTTGTGGCACAGGGAGTTGCACATAAAGTGGTACATGAGATATGGACTCTGGAGTCTGGGGTTTAGGATTGAGTTTGCTAGGTTGTTTTTTTTTAATCCTCCCCCCCCCCCCCCCCCACACTTTCACAAAATTGCGTCTAGCACCTAAAATGTATTATCAATCTCAAGTTAACCGATCCGTCCATCACGCAGCTGGTACATGTGAACTTAATAAGATTTTTAACGAAAACGGTTTAAAAAAACCCAAATTGGCGAAAAAAATCACCTCAAACCCTAATATGGTAAAAAAAGAATTTTAATGTTCGATTGGAAGGATCCCCAATAATTTCAAGCCCTATATTATCATTAACCCATAATCACAGTTCCTGAAACCAAACACAATAATTAATCCCTCTCATTCCGCGCGCCCATATATTAAATCAACATTTAGCAAGGGCCCATACCCCATATATTAAATCAACATTCAGCGAACATGTGTTATGTTTAATGTATTAGCATTTTAACTGTTTAAACTACATTAAATATAATGTATATTTAGTGTAAATTGATTCTTATAGTCTACAAGGCAAGTGAATTTATATATATTTTGAGTCAAAAGTAATTAAATTGGAAAATTAGGGACAAATTAATCTTTAAATCAAGCCGAAGGAAGAAATACAATATTAATTATGAGTCATAAATAAATCTATATATATATACATATTAAAGTTGGCCAAAAGAGCTATGGTATTGACATGTGGACAAACAATGGAGAAAGCTTGCATTTGGAGAAGCCACATCAATAACATACTAATAAATAAGTGACTTTTCATTTTCTTTTCATTAGCTAATACTATTAGCTAATAATAATAGTTACTAAAAAGGGTAACTATAATAGTTAACTATTATAGTAACTATTACTATTATTAGTAATAGTTACTATTATAGTTAACTATATTAGTTAACTATTACTATTAATAGTATTAGTTAACAATATTAGTTACAATACAAGTTAAATATTACTATTAATAGTATTAGTTAACTATAATAGTTACTATTATAGTTAACTATATTAGTTAAATATTACTACTAATAGTATTAGTTACTACTATATTAGTTAACTATTACTATTAATAGTATTAGTTAAATATAGTAGTTACTATATAGCTAATTATTATTATTAATAGTATTATTTAACCATAATAGTTACTTTAGAAGTTATTTTTTACTATTAATAGTATTGGTTAACTATAATAGGCTACATATATTAACTATTATTATTATTAGTATTAGTTGATTATAATAGTTATTATATAAGTTAGATTATTAATTTTTAATATTAATTAATCATAATAGTTACTATATCAATTAACTATTACTATTAATAATATTATTTTATTATAATAATTATATTAATAATTATTATTATATAGACTAATTATTGCTATTAATATATATATATATTAACTATTACTATCAATGGTATTAATTAATTATAATAGTTATTATAATAATAGTAATCATATAGATTAATTTTTATTATTAATAGTTGATGACGCCAAAATCTGGTTGGATCAGCCTTCGTCCTACGGGTTGGATAATCCCAGCAACAGTTCTTGACAACGGAATCTGCACACACGAAACAAAACGTAAACTACACCGGGGCTTCACCGGCGAAGGCCCTCCGGTGTAAGAATAAGGATATGGGCGATTAGAAGTGGAGAAATCAATTGACTAGATTAGAGCCAAAAGTTCGTTACCCGTTTCCTGTGCTGAGGACCTGTTTATATAGGCGTGGGTATATGAGTTCTGACTTGCTAGGAAAGCCAGGAAGCCCGTGATGATGTAGGACTCATATTCTTTGGAGATAGACTCCTGATAAGGATGGATGATATCCTGTTATCCGGTATGAGAGTTATCTTGGTTCAGATAAGGACTCTTAATTTTAGAGTTGTATTATAACTCTATAAGAGGTTTCCCGACGATAATGGGAAGTTCATGATGTAAGTCGGCCCGTCATCCAACTCGGCTCATCCTAGAAGCCGGCTAGGGATTAGGCTTTCTCGGACTCGGCCTAGGCAAGGACTGCCTGCTCGGCCTTACTGATGTCGGCCTATGAGAAGATGGGCCTTATTGTACGAGCCTTGTGATGTATGGGCCTAGAGTTTATGGGCCCCATTTACCCAGGTCGGTTTATGTCGTTCAGTGGCCCCCGAGTTTCTATCTCGGCATGCCGAGTAGGAACTGCTTTTATACTTGCTCTGCCACTTCATTTAATCTGATTTGACAGCCAACAACCAATATATCCAAGGGTTTTAGATTTGCTGATGTCATGCTGATTTTCTTACAAATGAAATCATTGTTCTTCTCGGAAAAGGAATACTTCATTAATTGCGCCATCATTAGGAGGGGTATAAATACTCCACCCCTTTATATTTTGGAGATATAAATAGGCAATCCGCATATTGATTTTTTATCACTTTCACTTTCAAGAATTCTTCAAAGGCTTTTCAATAATATCGAAAATTCAGAGATGGCTCCGAAGAAGAAATACGATGACGCGTTCCCGGAAGAGGTGAGTACCGAATCAGAACGTCAAGTTTACCATGATTCCTCGAGCAGCGACGATTCAATGTTTCCAACCAAGATTCGTTCATCTTTTCCGGAGGAAGAGTCGCTGTCCGATAGCAATGGTGAACTCTCGGAGCCGGACCTGGCTGATGAGTTTTTCGGCGATTCTAGTGCAGGAGAATCAGAGGATGAGGACGAAGATGATGATGAAGATGATAGTGAGGATGATCCTGAACCCATCATTATTGATGAATATGGATATGATGGAGACGTTGAATGGGAGGAGGATGATGCAGATCAAGATTATGATTTTTCTTGAATCTTTAATTAGGATGACTTAGTAATAGGTTTATCATGTATAGGTCAGGCCCCCGACCTTGTTGTGGGGGTCTTTTTGCTAAATACATATTCTGGGGTTTAGTCCGTTGCCATCTCTACCCTGATTTTGATTTGATTTCATAGTTTGAATTCCTTGCGTTCCGTATGACCTTGAATTTTTCCATTACCACTACCTTTTGCATGATGTCGCTATAAACTAATGTGGACCCTCTGATCTTAGTTGACATGTCGGCACGGATGGCATTGGTATCTGTCGTTCAACCATAACTTCAATCATCGCCTGACATCGGCCTATCCTGACCTTTTCTCATCTCGGTCTCGTCTCATTATATCATTAAGGATGTCGGTCCCTACCTGTGATGTTCGTTACGCCTATGCGCAGAACCCCTCAATGTCGATCCAGGCGTCTGAGATGTGATTTTTGTGATTTTTGAGGCCGACTGGCGTTCTGGCTGTAGATCTCGTCTTGACACATGTCAATCTCGCATTGGCGGTCCGTTCGTGTTTTCCAAACGACGGTTATTTCAAACGTTTACCTTTCCTTTCGTACGGCGCGTGTCAGTGATGGGACATTTGCCTCGAAAACGTGGCCCATTAATTACGCATCATGATGGGTTTACGGGTGTACGTGCAACCCATGGTTTTATAGCCGGGTTGGCCCGAATCATCCCTATCCGACCCGTCTTATATACACATCCCAAAAAACCCTCAGCTTCATATTTTCAAATTTTCCCCAGAGAACCAGTCCCTCCGTTCTCCGGCAAGTTCTTCACCATTTCCGATTTTCGTTGCAAAGCTCTCCTTTTGGCTCCGATCGTCTTCATCCACTCCGTTGGCCAAACCCTTTCGCCCGATCGAATTTTCGACAAAGGTATCCTTCTGACTTCTTCGTCCCCTTTTCCCTTTTTCCGCCATTGTTGAGGTTCTTGGGCTTTTAAGCTCTTATTTCCCGTATCTGAGTAATCTTTAGAAAAAATTTTAGCTGTTCCTCTTGATATGCCCGATATTCCTCACCTTGACCCCAGCGCTATGTTTGGTTTCTATGAGCGAAATAGTAGGATTTATATGTTGTCAGAAGGAATTTGGAAAATGTTGTCACTAATGGCAATAAGTGACTTATTGTTTTTGAATAAGACCCCTAGGGACGATGTAAAGTATCCCTCAGGTCTGTTTGCCCCCAAGGCCCTTCCAGGCTGTGCTGATGGCGTCATACTCCTGAATACCTTTGACGCTGTTATAGACCACATTTTTCTTCATTATGTTAAAGATAAATCAGCCTTTTGATCTCGTTTTGAGGGTCCTTCCTTGGCCCCAGCAGTCGAATCGGGGGGGAAGGTCACCTCGTCCTCGCCACGGGATGATTCTAACCCCTTGGTTGCTGCAGGTATGGCTGAGGAAGGTGTTTCTGGGAGGATAGTTGATCGGTTTGATGATGAAGCTGTGACTTCTAGGAGAAGTCGAGATGGGACTGGTCCCTCAGGATCAAGTCGGCCTAAGCATCCTATTGGCGGGGATGCTATGATTAGGGACCTTTACGAGAATTTTGGAGTAGATAGACGAGAGTTCAAATTGTTCTATAGCAAAGCCCGACCTTTCTCCTCTGATGCCGAGGTTAAACGATTTTATTATGATGATGCCCTCCTTCCTTTTTTCTATAAGCAGTTTCAGCTTGGGCTTCGGCTCCCCCTTGACCCCTTTATTAATGAATTTCTTGAGGGATGGAACATCGTGCCGGCCCATCTGGGTGCTAACGCGGTCAGGTATCTTACCGGCTTCATAATCCTCTGCCGTGGTCTCGGCTTTGAACCGTGCATGTCCGCTTTTTTCCATTTCTTCCAATCGTCGTATAATTCCTCCACCAGAACCATTACCATCAAGTCTGAGCCCAACAAACCCAAGCTCATGGTTCCTATCTCGAGTGTCGTGAATAAGGTGACGGGCTGGAATAAGCATGTGATCAAAGTGGAAAGCCGTCAGGGTTGGGAGTTTTTAGGCCCGGACCGCAATCCTGCCAAGCCTAAGGTGATTCACCGTCCGGGTTGGAGTGCCGCCTTGATAAAAAGGTTGGAATTGTTTGCTGCTACTGCCACTTTGGATTGGTCCCGGACCGAGATTGATTTCAAATTCCACGTAGAGGCCGGTCTGATGAGGGGGCCGATTGGTGGAGTTAAGCCGAGAGTTGTAGTGGAAAGGGGGCGTCGACTCCCAGATTGGGTTGTTCACCCCGATCTCGTCTTTCATTCTGATTGCTTTGTGTGCAAGGCCGAGGCCGACAAGTGTCTCAAAGCCAGAGATATTTTAGGATGTAATTTCCTCTCCATGCTTGTGTTTTTGTTTTCCTTGATTGTTTCCATTCGTCTTTTTAACTCCCTTCTCGTGCAGATCTTTCCATGGAGGATGTCCAGATTATTGAAGAGGAGGAACTCGACCCCGCCATGGCGGCGAGAAGGAAAAAACAACTATCGCGTACCCGGGGTATTGAAAAGCGCCATGCCGACATGGCATCCAGGCAGGAGGCACTGCAGGCCCAAGGAATCGCCAACATTCCCACGGGCCCCCCTGTCATTCAAGTTGGAGCCGGCGGAGAATAGGTGGAGGTCGAGATTCTTGAAAAGGAAACCGGGATGGAGCACGCTGATCAGTCACAGGAACACAGTCGAGGTCCTGTTGAGGAGGAAATCGACCAGTCGGGTCGTCGGGATAAAAGGCCCAGAGAAGAAGGTGAGGACGATTTAGAGCCCCTGCCCAAGAGAACTCCTATTCGTGGCTCAGCCTCGGCTTCGGGTCCTTCTGAGGTCGAGATCAATAATCTGGCTCATGCTCTCGGTAATGTTGTGATCCTTCCAGATATTGATGATTCCATTCGTTCTGGTCCTGCTCTCAAACTTGGCGCGGCCGTTATAAAAAGGGCCATGAATCAAAGGACTATTCAGAGATTGGTGGAAACCCGTCCGACCTCCACACAGCTTCGGAACCGCAAGGGCCTACTTATCAGTGAGGTACTTTATATTTCATTGTTTGTTGATAAAAATGCTCTGCTTTTGACGTCTTGATCTTTCCTTCGCAGCTTGCCTCCATTGCCCAGCATGAATACGCGTTGATGCAGCTTGCCATAAGCAACGCTAGGAAATGCGAGGACGAGGTCGAGCCTCTTCGTGTTTCCAATGCTGAGCTGAAGGCCAAAGTAGAAGCCCTTGAGAAGGAGAAGGCTTCATTTGAAGCAGAGTTGAAGAAGGCAGCGGATAAGTCGGCGGAGGCTCATGAGACGGTTCGTCGGGCCGAGACGGTGATGAGAACAGCCAAGGAGGAGACTGCTGTGGCGAGGGCCGATCTGGAGAGAGAACGTCAACGAGCGGAGGGCCTCGTGTTAGAAAAAAATGCTGCGGAGGAGAGGCTGGTCCAATTGGAGGAGAGTATTCCGAGTCGGGAGATACGGGCGGTGGAGGCTTTCAAGAAGGGTGCGGCAATGAAGGCAGCCATTCAAGATGAAGTCGGCACTACCTATAATGATGCCTGGTCTAATCTGTCTCGCCTTCTCTGGATAGACCCCGAAGTTGATATAACTCTTGACAAGCTCGCACGCCTCTACAACCAGGATGCTTACGGTGTTGAGGCACGGGCTGCCCACTCCTTAATTCCGTTTTCTGACAAGGGCCTGAGGGTGATCCACAGCCGAGATCGAAAAGAAGGTAACCCCTTGTGGGTGCCTCCGCCTGTCGAGGAGGGGAATCTTGACGAGCTGATTGCCAGTGTTGAGGAGGAGGCTGACGCCGACATAGATTAGTCTGACCTGAACCTCGTTTTTGTTTGTATCTAATGGCCGGTTTGGCCCCAAAACAATGTTTTTTAGTATTATTTTGCTCGGCCTGGCATTTGCTGGGGGAGCTTTGACACTCGAAATCCTTTAGGATTTGTCTGCCCGTGCCTGGTGTTGGGGGGTGCAAACACTTAATCGTTTGCAAGGATTTGTATTCCTTGGTTTGTGTTTATCCCGTCCTGTTCAAGTTACTTTTCTTCGATTTGAGGAGTCAATAGTCCGAAATGACGATGCACGTTAACCGGTTTGGGTTAGGCTGTAGGCCGTGGTCAATCGCCGTTATTGCCGTGTCGAACGTCTATTGCTCGGTTTTGCTACGTTAAGTCTGTCCGTTAGGACCGACTCAAATCATCTTATGTGCTAGTTGTTAGAACTAGGCTTTAGAAGTTATGCATAAGTATGCTCGTCAACTTTGTTGGGGTGCTAGCTATTGAAACTAGGCTTTAGAAGTTATGCATCTCGTCAACTTCGTTGGGGTGCTAGCTATCAAAACTAGGCTTTAGAAGTCATGCTTTAAGTATGCTCATCGACTTCGTTATTGGAGCTAGGCTTTAGAAGTCATGCTTTAAGTATGCTCATCGACTTCGTTAGGTTGCTAGTTATTGGAACGAGGCTTTAGAAGTCATGCTTTAAGTATGCTCATCGACTTCGTTAGGTTGCTAGTTATCGGAACCAGGCTTTAGAAGTCATGCTTTAAGTATGCTCATCGACTTCGTTAGGTTGCTAGTTATTGGAACTAGGCTTTAGAAGTCATGCTTTAAGTATGCTCATCGACTTCGTTGGATGATCTCGGTGTTGTAAATAACACTGAGACCGTGTTATACACTATAATCACAGCTTGATGTAAACGAAATAAAGGAAATTTTATTGATGAAATCAAACTAAGACAACTAGATATCAACTATAGAAATCTAAAACTGAAAAGATGATAAAAAGGATAAATAGCTAACCGAGATGCTACTGATAGTACTTTCTCAAGTGCTCAGAATGCCATGGGTGTTTAAGCTCTTTTCCTTCCGGAGTTTTGAGCATGTAGGTCCCTTCCCGTATAATGTGGGTGATGACATAAGGGCCTTCCCAGTTTGGCGAGAGTTTATTCTGTTGTGACTTCAAGTGTGTCGACTCAATTTTTCTGAGCACCCAGTCGCCGACTTCAAAGGTTCTCTTTTTTACCTTGCTGTCATGGTAGGCCTTGGTTCTTTGCTTGTAATTGATCATTCTGAGCTGGGCGGTCAGCCTTTTTTCGTCGACTAAGTCCAGGTCCAGCAGTCGATTGTATTCATTGACGACCTCATCATAGCTGGTTACTCTGAATGTCGGCTGGTGCCATTGCTTCTGAACCGTAAGTCATGGTGAAGGGTGTCTCCCCAGTTGACCCCCGAGTGGTTGTACGGACGGCCCATAGAGCTAGGGGGAGTTCGTCTAGCCACTTTCCTTGACTGCCCTCCAAATTCTTGGTGAGTGCTTTTAAGACAAGTTTGTTGGCGGCCTCGGCCTGTCCATTACCTTGAGGATGGCTGACCGATGACTTCTTGTGTTTGACTCCCAATCTATTCAACTCCTCGGTGAAGGCATCAGAGAATTGTAGGCCATTATCTGTCACTATAGTGTGTGGCACGCCAAAACGGCACCATATATAGTCATGGATGAAGTTGATGGCGTTTTCTTCAGTGATCTTTGCTAGTGGTTTCGCCTCTACCCACTTGGTGAAGTAATCGACCGCCACAATAACATACTTGTTGCTACCTTTGGCTAATGGAAATGGTCCAATGATGTCGACTCCCCACATGTCGAATGGCCATGTCGGTATGATCAAGCTTTGCTCTACGGCAGGTACTTTGGGCAGGTCGGAGTAGCGTTGACATTTGTCGCATCTTTTTACGTAGGCTTGGGCTTCCTCCCTCATGTTTGGCCAATAGTAGCCGAGTGTGATGATTTTGTCAGCAAGGGTTCTGGCCCCCGGGTATCCCCCACAGATTCCCCCATGTACCTCGGCGAGGAGTTTTTCGGTGCTTTTTGGCGCAACACATCTTAGGAGAGGTCTAGAGAATGATCTTCTGTACAGGATGCCATTCCAAACCATGTATCTTGCCGTCTTCTTCTTGATTGATTTGGCCTCTAACTCGTCCTCGGGGAGTTTTCCCTTTTCCAAGTAATCCTTGTAGTCATCAATCCATGTCCTTTCCTCGTCATCTAGGAGCAAAATCTCCAGTCTTTCATAGGCAGGTTGGTCGGTGTAGATGATCAGGGGGTCCGAGTCCGCAGCTGTTGCCATCTTTGAAAGTAGATCGGCTTCCAGGTTGTATTCTCTACCGACTTGTCGTATATCCCAGAACTCAAAGTTCTTGGTCAGATTTAGGACGAGGTCTTTGTATTTGGTCAGCATGTGGTTTTCGGTGTTGTATTCCCCTTTAACTTGGTTCACCACTAGTTGGGAGTCACTGTATGCTACTAGTCGTGTTGCGCCAAAGAACTTGGCTCTTTCAAGTCCCAGGATTAGGGCTTCGTATTCAGCCTGATTATTTGAGGCAGGGAACTTGAACCTGATAAAATCACGTGCAACATGCTCACCGGCAGGACTAGTCAAGTAGACCCCGGCGCCGCTTCGTCCTTGGGTAGTCGATCCGTCGGTGTATAGGACCCAACAGTTGGGCGGTAGATCTTCCAAGGGCTCTCTGTCCGTAGGGAACTTTCTCTTTCGGGTGGTCGCCGTATGTTCACTTGTAAAGGCGGTTTCGACTAAGAAGTCAGCAAGAGGTTGGGCCAGAAGAGTCTTCCTTGGCTTGTAGGTTATATCGAACTCGGTCAGTTCGATAGACCAGTTAAGTAGGCGTCCTGAGCTGTCCATCTTGTGAAGTATTTTTCTAAGAGGAGCATTGGTATAGACCGTGATGGGATGAGCCGAGAAGTAAGCTCGTAGTTTTCTGGCTGCGATCACCAAGGTATAAGCAATTTTCTCGGCATTGAAGTACCTGCTCTCGGTATCTGATAGTGCCTTGCTAACGTAGTAGACCGGCTTCTGGATACCGCCTTCTTCCCTGATTAGTACGGCTGCTACGGCTCGGTCGGTTGCAGCTAAGAAAACGTACAATGTCTCGCCCATGACCGGGCTACTAAGTAGGGGTGGAGAACCGAGGTAGTCTTTCAGCTGCTGGAACGAGGCCGAACACTCTGGCGTCCAAGCGAAATCCTTGGTTCCCTTCAAGGCTTTGAAGAAGGGGAGGGACTTTTCTGCTGATTTAGCAATAAACCTGCCGAGTGCTGCTACTCTCCCATTCAACCTCTGAATCTCCTTAATACAAGTCGGCTCCCTCATATCAATCAAAGCCTGGATCTTTTCTGGATTAGCCTCGATGCCTCGTTGAGAAACCATAAAACCTAGAAACTTGCCCGCTGTGACCCCGAAGACGCACTTGCTAGGGTTGAGCTTCATATCGTTAGCTTTTAAGTTGTTAATGGTTTCCTCCAGATCTGGTATATGGCTGCCGATCTTGGTCTTGATCACCATGTCATCAATGTAGGCCTCCATATTCCGGCCTATCTGGGATTTGAAGACCTTGTTCACCATCCTCTGATACGTGGCTCCTGCGTTCTTCAAACCGAAAGGCATCATGACGTAGCAGTATACGCCGCCTGCAGCTTGAAAGGCCGTCCTTTCAATATCGTCCTTGGCCATTTTGACTTGATGATAGCCAGAGTAGGCGTCCAAGAAGCTGAGGGTTTGATGGCCGGCAATGGAGTCTACGAGCTTGTCAATCCTGGGGAGGGGATAGCTGTCCTTGGGACAGGCCTTGTTCAGGTCGGTAAAATCTACGCACATCCTCCATTTGCCGTTGTGCTTCTTTACCATGACGACGTTTGCGAGCCACTCGGGGTAAGTTGCCTCCCTTATGATGCCGGCTTTGAGGAGTTTGTCGACCTCGGTCTCGATTGCTTTTTCCTTATCGATAGAGAAGGCTCGTCTTGTCTGCTTGACCGGTTTGAAGAACTTGTCGACTTCCAGTTTGTGGAGGGCCACAGCTTCCTTCACTCCCACCATGTCATCTACTTTCCAAGCAAATACGTCCAAATTATTTTGGAGTAGGGAGATGAGCTCTTCTCGTTCTTGTTGGGAGAGTTGCTTCCCAATCTTCACTTTTTGATCTGGATAGTCTGGGTTGATGACGACCTCGTCTAACTGCTCTACTGGTTTAAGTTCGGGGCCGTCTCTGAACTCTAGGGTTTCGACAATGATCTGTTTGACCTTTTCCTTGTCTTCCCCTTCTAAGCTTAGGTTTTCCATGTCCAACAGTTTATCGATCTCGGTTTCCATATCAGTCGGCTGTGTGGCCCCCGAGCTAGGGACAACGGTGGGATCACAATTGTCCGTAGCTGTGTTCATCGAGATGCAACCAAAACCGTTTAAACCGTAGGAAACCTTGTCCCTGGTTGGGGTGTCGCTGTCAGGAATAACCCACTCGTCAGGCTCATCTGCAAAGTTCGCCAAAATAACACCGATATGTGGCGTTGAGGTCGTGAACGTGGTCGATTTTGAAACCGTGATTCTTTTATCAGGAGTATCAATTTCCATTTTGGCCTTTGCTTTCCTGGATTTCATTACGTGCTCCAAAAAATCTTTCGGTGATCCCGGGACGCACCCGATTCCAGCCGGGGTGGGGAACTTCACCCTTTGGTGAGGGAGGGAAGCAACCAGACCCAACTTTCCTTGACTGGGTGCACCTAGGATAGCATGGTAATCACTGTCTAGATCCATGACTATGAAGGTGACCGTTGCCGAGGTTTTGTAGGGGTGAGTGCCGACTTCGAGGAGTAAGTCCACGGTCCCTTTGGCATCGGCCTTATGATTAGTGAACCCTTCTAGCCTTCCATTGTACGGGGTCAGCATTGTATCAGGAAGTTCCATCTCTTTAAAGGTGCGGTAATATAGCACATCCTTGGCCGCTCCAGAGTCGATGAGGAGTCTGTCCGACTCGCAATTATCAATACGGCCTGTGATGACTAATGGTTGTTCTCTCATTGCACGGTTTCCTGCCAATTCATTTGGAGAAAAACTAATCACTTCCTCTTTCTCATGTATCCAGGGAGGAATGTGGAAGACTTTACTTAGCTCGTAAATCTGCCCCTTGAGTTTCTTATTGGATGGAATTTCCTCTCGGATCACGCCTATCAACCTAGCCCGAGGTGGCCTGTCGATCTGATCATTGCTTTTATCTTCTTCCCTTGGGCGTTTGTTGTCCTTGGTCATGAACTGATTGAGCTTGCCTTGGTCAGCCCATTTCTGCAGAATCTTCTTCAAGGCAAAACAGTTCTCGGTGTCGTGACCGTTATCTCGGTGATAGGAGCAATACTTTTTGGTATCCCTTGGGTATTTCGGGTTGTCTTTTAGGGGCTTGGGGTTGGGGAGATCCACCAGATTCATGATCTCAGAGATCGGTTTATTGAATGTGGTGAATGTCTCGGTCCTCCTGGTTCTGTTTTTGCCCTTGCCATTTCCCCCATTGGTCCCCTGGGAAGAGTTCCCGTTATGTGACTTGTCATGATCTCGGTCTCGTTCCTTGTGACCATATAACGTCTTTTTCTTCTCCTCGGCGATGGCCGTGGCATAAGCAACGTGGTACAACTCGGCTTTGGTGAGGGGCTCTCTGACCGACAATTCATAAGTTAGCTGCTCTGATCTTTGACCATTCGTGAAGCATACAATTATCTCCCTGTCGGTCAGGCGTTCCTCTATTGAGTCGGCCAGATCCCTAAACCGGTTGTAGAAACTCAGGGTGGACTCATTCTTGCTCTGGACCATGTTGGCTAGGTCAGACAACCTTTTCTTTCTAGCACCCGCAGTAGCAAAATATTCCAGAAATTGTGATTTCAACATGGCAAAGGAATTGATGCTACTTTTCTCAAGGTCCATGAACCAGGACCGAGCTGCCTTTGTTAAGGTGCTTGCAAAGGCCTTGCACAGCACGTCATCCTGATTGGACACTAGGGCCATGGTGGCCTCAAAGGCTTGGACGTGATCCAGAGCGTCGGCATTGCCGGAGTATTTGTCTAGATGTGGGAGCTTTAACTGCGGATTAGGTGGTGCATCCTTAATCCTCTGAGCGAAAGGGCGCATGGCGTCGTAATCATCATTGGGTTTCCTGTGCCCCTGATTCATCATCTCAATGTTGTTGAGTCTCTCTCTAAGGTCAACAATGTCCCTTGTGCTGAACGCCGAGGTATGACTGGAGCTTACTATGCTTCTATCTCGGCGTCCTCTTGCACCTTGGATCGGTTCAAGGCGATGCCCTGAAAGAGTACGGCGAGGTGGAGTGTGCCGGGGCGGATCCTGCTGGGGTGGGGCGCACCTTGGTGGATCACGTCTGAGAGGCGAATGACGTCGGGCGTCCCCACGACGTCTTTCCCCTACAATTCTCACTCCAGGGGATTCATCTTCTTGTTCTTCCCGACGGCGATTAATGCGGTCCCTCAGATCTTCATCTGGATTGGGTCTTCCTAACTGTCCGTCTAGGCGGCTTACTCGGCTTCAGGGAGGCATATCCCGTCTGTAATTTTGTAGGGGCTCCCTTCTGCTCACTCTGTCGTCCAGATTTGTCTCCCTCGTTCCAGATGGTTGAAGTAGGTTAGCCATGGAATTTTCAGGGTCAAGATCTAGCAGGGCCCGCTGGGCTTCGGCCAGCTGTTGGAGCGTGTGAACATTCTGTTGAAGCAACGCTCTTTTGTCCAGTGGCGGCGGTTGGGATGGTCCTGCCCCATTATTGCGGGATTCTGTCCGTCGGCGACGCCCGTATTGGTTAACAACATTGGGGGCCGGACCCTTCGAGCGGGTATGGATCCCTCCTTGCGCGGGTGCCGTAGGTGGGAGCCTCTGGTTCTGTGCAGCAGTGTTTGTGTTGTCGGGGAGCGGTGCGTCCCTTGCGGTTTCTTTAGAAGGGGTGGCCTCTCGCCCGTCAACTAATTCTCCGGCCATGATCTTGGAATTGTCTGACTAAAGAACTGATCAATCGATTTCCCGGCAATGGAACCAAACTGATGACGCCAAAATCTGGTTGGATCAGCCTTCGTCCTACGGGTTGGATAATCCCAGCAACAGTTCTTGACAACGGAATCTGCACACACGAAACAAAACGTAAACTACACCGGGGCTTCACCGGCGAAGGCCCTCCGGTGTAAGAATAAGGATATGGGCGATTAGAAGTGGAGAAATCAATTGACTAGATTAGAGCCAAAAGTTCGTTACCCGTTTCCTGTGCTGAGGGCCTGTTTATATAGGCGTGGGTATATGAGTTCTGACTTGCTAGGAAAGCCAGGAAGCCCGTGATGATGTAGGACTCATATTCTTTGGAGATAAACTCCTGATAAGGATGGATGATATCCTGTTATCCGGTATGAGAGTTATCTTGGTTCAGATAAGGACTCTTAATTTTAGAGTTGTATTATAACTCTATAAGAGGTTTCCCGACGATAATGGGAAGTTCATGATGTAAGTCGGCCCGTCATCCAACTCGGCTCATCCTAGAAGCCGGCTAGGGATTAGGCTTTCTCGGACTCGGCCTAGGCAAGGACTGCCTGCTCGGCCTTACTGATGTCGGCCTATGAGAAGATGGGCCTTATTGTACGAGCCTTGTGATGTATGGGCCTAGAGTTTATGGGCCCCATTTACCCAGGTCGGTTTATGTCGTTCAATAGTATTAGTTAAAATGATGATTACTATATCAGTTAACTATAGTTAAAAGACATAGTATTGGTTTCCGTGTAGAGCACGAGTTACCCGCTAGTAATAAATTGAAAAGATAACGACGAATCTTTACAAGAAACAGTAAGTAATACAATTGTTTATATCCGTCTGTTTATTTTGTTTCGTCTTTAGTATTTTTCATAAACGCACAATAAATTATTTGTTGGGATAAAAACACGAAATCATTAAATTATTTGTTGGGATCAGAGCACCAGTGTACCAATCAAATTGTAATAACCCGAACTTACTTTTTTTATGTATTTTAAACTCTTAATTATTAATGGGCCAAACTTTAATAATTAGTTTAGTTTAGTTATTGGGTCAAAAGTAGAAGGCCCAATTCATTAACTAAGAAGGATTAGGAGTCCAAGTTAAATTAAGGAATTGGGAAATATAAATACCCCCTCTTAAAACCTAAACCTATTATTGTTTTCCTCCGCAAAAATAAAAGAACGGAGAGTGCGAGAGAGAGAGAGAGCAGCGGCCGGTGAAGGAGAGAAGAGAGGAGTGAACGGTGAAGGAGAGAAAGAGAGAAGGCGATCGTGTTCGCAAAGGTAATTCTAGAACCCCTCAAACCTTTCTCTTCATCTTTGTAATTCAATTTGTGTATCAAGAAACCTTACGATAGCAATTGGGCAACTAGGGTTTAGTGGCATACGATTAAGGAGGAAGAGGATGGACTGTGGAAGTGTGTGTGTGCTGCGTGTGTGTGTGATTGGGGTGCGTCTGGGTGTGCGGTGGTGTGTGTGTGTGTGTGCGGCGTGGGTGTCTGTGTGTGCGTGTAAGTGCAAAAGAGGGTGGGTGTGTGTGTGTGGGTTGATGGTGGGTGTGTGTGTGTCTGAAGTGTGGGTGTCTGCAGTTGTGGGTGTGTTCAGAGTGGTGGGTGTACCAGAGTATGTGTGAATCAGAGTGGTGGGTGTGTCTGTCAGTGGGTGTACTCAGTAAGTGTGTGCAGAAAGTGTGAAATCAGTGTGTGTAATTTGTGTAGTGAAATTGAGAATTGGGGATTGACTAATAAAAACCCTAGGGGTGTTGTAGTCATTCTTAAAGTTATTGGTTAACTAGGAAAGAGGTGATAGATGACTAAACCAGGGAATTAATCGAGTAAAAAGAAGTAAATTGGGACGGAAGTAGAATAGTATTTTTCTCATGTCTAAGGCGAGACTATTTCATGTTGTAGATTGTCCAAGCGGAGTAAAGCAAGCTAGTAGAACACGAAGCTAAGGTAAGGGATTACGCTCTTAGTTGTGTATTGATTCTTAATCCTTTGTTAGGATTCCCAATCTCTGTTTTATAAAGTAAACTATCTGTGTGGCTAGATAGTCTTTTAATAACTATTCCGTTCTGCGAATTGTTCCGTCTCTTGTTATCCACTCTACTGATATTGTTATTGTTCAATAGGGCTATCATGTGTATGATTGATTTTGTAACCTTGGTGTCCAAGTGAGATGTGTATCTTTTAAAAAAATGATCAAGTAAAGTTTGTAAAGTTAAGCTTTGTTTTGTAAAAGCTCTTTAAAGTGAATTTTTATAACAAGTAAAGTGACTACAGTTATCCATAATCCCGAAACGGATAAGTGGACCCCTTACAGTTATCCATAGTTCTAAGTTGAACATGTGGACCCCTTTGCGTTGCTTGATGAGGTAACGTAGGTTATCATGATATACCGATTTGGGTGCGGTCAGTAGAAACCCGAGCCCTGGGTACAGCACGTGCTTAATCCCTAAATGAAGTAAAGTAAAGTAAAGAAAAGTAAAGTGTGAGTAAAATGTTGTGTTTTGGAAACTACCTCTGAAGCCACGTGTTTTCAAGTAATGAATTGTTTTATCAAGTAAATGTTTCTTTTCAAACTGAGTGTTAGTTTGATCCTTGAGTTATATCCGTTCATTGTAATTCATTGTTACCGTTCGTTTCGGTCATCTCCTCTTAGTACCCGAGGGGATACCGTATGAACTTACTGGGCATTGTTCGCTCATTCCTTTCATCTTTTTCTCTCTCCAGGTTATAAATAAGCAGATCAAGAGTCGCAAGGTTTGGCGGCTTAGGAGTTAACTTTTAAATAAAGTAAATTAGTGGTTATGTTTCCGTTATGGTTAAGTTATAAACTTTACTTTCAGTTAGTTACCGTTTGAGCTAGTGGTTTGTACTAGCCGTTGTGGACTTGAACGTTGGTTAAAGTTTGAATTGTGGTTATTTGTAGCCGTTGGGCACTCTGATTATGGGAATTTTTCTTATTAAGTTATTATTTAATTGTAGTGAAAAGTTGGGGTGTTACAGTTGGTATCAGAGCCCCGGTTTAAGATTACTTGGGAGACTCAGACTTAGAAGTTAAGACTATTGGGAGAAGTAGTACTTAACGATGTTCGGCTTTAGAACTCTGATAAGAACAAAGTATTTTGAGAAGCACTAATGGAGGAAACCTGCTATTTAGGGAAACTTTCCATTTTGGGAAACTTTCTAAGTTTGAAAACTTTTCTTTTGTAGAAACTTACTATTTTAGGAAAGAACCTAAGACAAGATTTCCTCGAGGAATATAGAGGAATATAAAGGATTATAAGTGAACACTTTGGGAATGAAGCTTGAAGGATTACACTAGAATGTTATCACTTTAAGTTGCTTATGCAAATAATGGTTATGGTCATATACCTTTGGGTTATATGGTACTGATAATAGTTATGTCCAAACTGTAAGTTATGGACGGACTCAGAAGAAACTCGAAAATGAACTTGAAGTATAGAACGATTAAGCAAAGAGTGATCCAGAGGTATGCACTCAAAATCCTGAAGCTGAAAGGAGAATTAAAAGCTGAAAAGGCCAAGGTGAGTCTTGCATGGGAAAATGGATGCGAGATAGGAAGGCTTGGTTAGATGTTAGCAAAGAGTTAGAAGAATTAAAAGAGACTACGAGTCAGAATGAGAGGTACTACCCGGAGGTCAGAGAAGAGGCCTATCAGTAGTATTATGAACTGAAAGAGCTCAAGGAAGAAAAGGCTAGAGAGCTTAACCGGACCACACTCATAGGTAATGAAATACCAAATGAGGAATAATTGGTAGCTGATAATGAAATCAAGGAAGTAGATATCAACCTTAAAGGCAACAAAGCCAATCCAATTGAAATTGATGATGATAAACCACCAATGGTACCGGTTTGTAGGCCCAAAGGTTCTAAGGGAGTTCCAAGGGTGCCAAGTGGAAGGCCTAGGGGAAAGCCTAGGAAGGTGTTCCATAAATGAAAAGTGGGACATAGAGTTTATTCTTATTTATAGTATTGATAGTTAGTTCTAGTTGAGAAAAATACTAGAATTTTGTTTTGTTAACTTTTATTCCAAGAAGATCCTCGTAGTAAAAGTTATGATTCATTTAAGCAAATAGCTTTGTTAATTATCTTGTTCTTAAGTTTTATGACGGGTGAGCCATTTAGAACAAAGAAGTACTGGTCAAGTGAAAAGACCATGAGTATTAATTGGCTTATTGAAACGGCCAAAGTGAAATTAGTTTTGGTCTAGTGAAATGATCGAAACAAGAATAAAGTGACCTATTGAAACGGCCAAGTGCAAAAGTAAATGGCTTATTGAAACGGCCAAGTGTGAATGAAAGTAGGTCTAGTGAATCGGCCTGATAGTAAGTAAAGTCTAGTGAAATGTCTTCGCTAAGTAGAGTTAGTCTATTGAAACGACCAGATATTTAGTAAACCGATCGTTTGTAAAAGTTACGTCCTTTGGGGACGGCCTATTTATGTGAAAATATTAAGCATAGTAGCAATGTTTGTGTTGGCATGAACAATAGTGTTAAATGTGAGAGTTAACCTGGATTAGGTAAGATTAGTCTAGTAAAGTTGACTAATGAAGATAGTGACGGTTGATTGAAGCGACCAGTGGTCTAGTGAATGACCTATAAATTGAATGTTAGTCTGTGGAGACGATCTATAATATGAGAGTGCGTGAAAACGCTTCGTATTCATGGTACTAATGATAGTATCATATTATCCGGCAAGTGTTCGAAACGTCAGAGTGTCTGAGTTTATGATGCTAACTCAAGGAAGTACGAAGGTGGACGACTATGGTGCTAGATTCACCGAATTGTTAGAATCTGCCCAATGATCTTCGATGATGAAGAGCAGAAACCCGAAAGTTTGAATATGGTTTAAACGACCGAATCAAATACAGAATTACTCCGTTAATGCTATCAACCTATGATCAAGTGCTGGATAGGGTAAGGATAGTGGAGGAAGAAGCAGATAGTTATCGCGGAGTCGACTGGATCTAAGGGAAGCTAGAACCGCGATGGGAGTAGCAATAAGCGGAAGGCTACAGAGGATCGTAAAAAAAAAAAAAAAAAAAAAAAAAAAAAGGACAGTGCTGCTAGTAAGTACCAGAGTAAAGGTCATGGAAACCAAAATGTATGGTAATAAGAACGAC